>JAZGTJ010005974.1:0-26126 GCA_036877575.1 Botia almorhae | reverse complement strand
GGTCTACAAACACAGTTTCTGTCTCTGTCTCTCTCTCTCTCTCTCACACACACACACACACACACACACACAGGTCTTACTCTGTAGTTTGTTTCAGAAGATTTTTTATGAGACTAAAATGAAACAGGTGGAATATGTCAATCTGGCACAACTTAACTAAACATGCCCAGTTACATTAGAAAGCAGTTTACAAAATGAAATGAAACATGGAAATGTTTGGATATTAAACAGACTCACCTGTGATCTCCCGGACGGTGCGAAACACATTGAGTTTCTCTGGATTCAGGGGCTTTATGTTGTGATACACGTCCCTATAACACACATGAAGACCAATGGAAACATTCTGCCATTCTGCCACAACACAAAACTGATTCAGAAACAAACAGAGATGGGCATGTAATACAGCAATATATTTATAGTTATCATTATAGGACGTACAGACTGTTCCTGTGTCTGGTGATCCTGTCATTACCAGTATGCTGAGAGTTTGTTTTTTTATGCAGCTCTGTTAAGCAGTACAGCCGGTTTTAATAGCACCATTGAGCTGGAGATCTTTTGGGAGGCTGTGTACTGTACACAACACCTGCTGATGCAGCAGGAGTGAGTGTGTGTAAATCTGTGGATGTTTTCTGCATAAAGGTTGTGATGTGTGTGCATGCATCTTTCCCCAGCATGTGTGCCAGCATGTTGCGGGGGCTGGCCGGATCGCTCTTTTGAAGTACATTCAGCTGTACAGTGTGACAGAAACAATGGTGGTCAGAAGGGATCCAGGGGGTCTCGCAGGTCCTGCTGGACTGTCTACACAAAATGTGTTAAATACACTTTTAATGTGTGCTATTAAACCTACAGCTGTAGTTTTTACATTACTCTGATGTGAAGGGTTTGTCTAATGATTATATTCCACACAGATCCCTCCTTGCACCATTAAATCTACTGTTAGTTGAAAAAAACAAGCACTATAGGTCAAATCGTCATGACGATTCAATATCCGAAATTCAGCTGTAAAGCAAAAGTGAATTGAGCCGAAGCAGCGCGACTCTCACCCTTTAATGCCCGTGATGAGGAACACCAGGTTACCGCTGATCTTGGTACAGTTGATGAATCTGTCGATGTTGCTGGAGTCGACGGTTTGAGCCGTCTGGAGACTGGCAGTGCCAATGCCATCACACGCTGAAACACCAAACACAAGCACATCTATCACATCTAAATCACAAATCCATACAAATCAACAAGATTTCAGTCAGAACTGTCAGTGGCAGCACAGGTCATGGGTTTCATTTCCAGGCAATGCACAAAATGATTAAATGTGGAGCTTTAATGCAGAATACAATGATGCCATCATGAAAAAAACTCAATATATATTTGTTCTTTCTGGTAACAGTAACTGAGATTGACTGAGATTTTGCTGGTTTAGTGGCAGATGTTTGTACAGGAAGAGCTTTGATGAAGTGTGTGGGCACCTTTTGGGCAGATATCTGTGCAGGGAATGCACATTTTGATCCTGTTCTCCTCCACCTCCATCTTGTTGCTGGGACAGGCCCTCACACAGGAACTGTGGTCCACCACGAAGTTATCTGTCACACGTGCACGGAGAACAAATGCTTACACGCTCCTCAACAAGCTCTAAGCAATCTGTGATGATATCTGTGACATTTAGTAATGATACAGAAGAAACATCTGTCCTCAAACCATCAACACATCTTCATGGACGCAGTGGAGACCGTGGCGTGTGTTTGATGGAAAGAACTTTCCATCCCAGCTAACAATTTTAGGTGTAAGAACATTTTCATAACGAATCAGTAAGTCACAAAAATTCTAGGAATGTTTAAAATGTCCTGTTTCCTAAACATTGTATTAACATTATAAGAAAGTTATTCAAAGTGTTTAATTTCTGTAACATTTTTAAAATGTAACACTAACAACCTAAGAATAACATTTTTGACGTTCCACTAACATTACTGCAAATAATGTTTTTGATAACTTTAACAGAACTGTTATAAAACGATAAGCAATGTTCTGAAAATGTTCTTTGTTAGTGGTGCACCTGAAACAGCAAATAACCCAGAATTAAGAACAACCCCAATCAGATCACAGGAATAGTGGTGTGACTGTGGAGGGGGTGTGTGGGTTACAGGGCTGGTGTCTGAGTACTGCACAATAACATTCATCATGAACTGAGCACTGGAGACTTCATTGGGCACCAGTGACAGGAGGAATAAAGTGATGAAGATCATCTCTCCATCACTGTTATCAAACCAGCCTTTTATTCACACCTTCTGTCTCTATTCACTTCAATTCAAAGCTGTCAGATCAGGTGACAGGAAACTCTCATCACTTCAGTGAAAGCACACAAGATGTCTTCCTCTATGATTACCACATACTATCTCTCATAAGTCTCCATGTCTCACAAGTTTCCCTCTCTCTCTTTCCTTCGCTTTCTCTCCCTCTGTCTCTCTTTTTTCCTTCATTTGTTCATTTTTTCATTCTTTATTACTCTTCCTTCCTTCTTTCCTTTTCTCCTCCTTCTCTTTCTCTTTAGTCTGGATCAGTGTCAGAGATAGGAGAGGGTCAGAGTGAGGGTCATCAGCAGGAATGACATATCATCACTCACTGGGTTTTACGTGTGTCGACCGTGTGACGACCGCACCATGTCAGAGACTCAGAGGAGCGTGAGGTCTCAGGTGCAGCTGATCCGCCTCATTTACGTTTAATCTGAAACATACTTACACGCCTCCTCCTGACACCTGGTCTCTTTACTTATGTAGCTAGAATCCTGCAGACAAGCATCATGTTGCTTTTCACTTACGTGGACACTTTTTGACACAGAACGCTCCGTAGGTGTATTTGGTCTGTGGGTTGTGCTCCAGCTGGAAGGTGGTGGGGTTGTAGACGAAGGGCTGTGGGCACTGCGTCACACATGCGCCGCTGTCATTAAAATTAGTGCAGGCCTGCACACAAACAATCAGCATTATTGACAACTAGTTGCTGCTAACTAAGTTGAGTGTGTGTGTGAGTGTGTGTGTGTGTGTGTGTGCAACGCAAACATACAAAGCAGTCGGTGTCTTTTGGGCCGGAACAGCCTCCAGCACACTCACGATGACAACAGTCACTGACATACGGCCCGAAACAGCGGCCGTCACACTGCTCAGCACACACTGTCTTTGTCACTGAACGAGAGAGAGAGAGAGAGAGAGAGGGCTATTAGTGATGGATACATTACCCAATCCAGAAAAAGCAGAGCACGTATAGATTATATTTATATATAAAGCAAACCGTGTAACTAAAGCACCTTTGAAGCACCTTTATTAATAAGTGTATCTACAGGAATCCTACCATGAAAATCAAATCCACACTTACACATCATTGACATCTATCAGATCAACAACTTCACCTACCCAGTTATCAGCAGTCAATATGAAAACATTTATTCCTCTTAGTTCTGCTCTTACAATCACAGCCTCACTCTTCATTAAGACATACATAGAGCAGATGATGATTTATTATGAGCTCAGCACATTCATTACACACAAGTCATATGTGTATGTTTTTATGTGACAGTAACAGCACCACAGACTCAATTTAGGTCAAGAACTAATCCTCTTATTTAGATATCATCCTCGTTTAGCAAGTAACAGTTTGGTGCTAAATGGATTTAAAAACATCTCTTTTAGAACAGACCAGATTGAAATATTTACTCAGTAAGCACAGAGCTGAACAGAAGAACAGATTTAATAAGGCAGGAAATCGGAAGCAAAGACTCGACAGGAATGTTTCATGCTCTCAGCTTTGTTAACAGTTTCATTAGTGTAAGAATCAACTCGAGTCTATTTCACAGTTGCTTCATTACTTCATCTTTATAATTTGGGCAATTAAGACTTCTCAAGCTGGTGGCGGGGCGAGCTACAGATTAAACCACAGTGATGCTTCATAGTAAGAGAACAGAGTGAGAGAACTGATTTATCTGGTGCAGCACAGCGTCATGTGATGCTTCTATACAGCGAATGCAAAGAGTCACTTATGACTATCCAAACGAGAACAGTGGGACTCCAGTCCCCCAGTGAGGAACCAGAACTGGTAAGAACCTTCACTTTTTAAAGTTTTATAGTTTGGATAAACAATTGTGACGCATCATGTAAATGAATATTTACTGTTAATAAAAACAAATAACAGTCTATGTACATTAAACCGTGACCTTTGACACTCACAGCTTTGACACTGCTTCTCTTTTGGTCCCCAACAGCGTCCATTACACCCTCTGTGACACCTCTGACCTACAAGCAGGAAAGAATGAAACACAACAGTATATACTCAGTGTAAAACACTATTCCAGAATATTCCAGGTGATAAAGGATATTCCGAGAAGTGAGGCAGGATCTGGAAACTGATTGATCATAAAAAGATGTTGCCATAACATAAAAAACAAGGTTTTTATAGTGCACTGATAAAATGATTAAATAAAAACTAAAAATTCTAAATATTAATTAAACCACAATAAATCTAAAAACTGTTACAACTCTAATAACAAGATGGTCAATTGATGATGTCATGATGATGTCATGGCGACTCTTCTAAGTGTGTGTAGAGTCATGTTGATCATATATATTTATACATACACATTTTAAAATGTTATATAACAACTGATATATAATGTATATAAAGTTCTACTAATGTAGAGACTCTTTGATTGGTTTAACACTCACAGGAGCTGCTGCTATTGGACGGCACAACCAGGTGATCAGGGCGGGCGTTCTTCACTATATCCTGCCAGTGGATGGTATCAGCATGACACAGGAACTTGTTCTGGTCCACGTACACGCCTCCATTCAGAATTTCTGTCAGAACACAGAGAAGAAGGAAGCACTTCATGATGTCAGTCGTTTGAGTGAGGGTGACATCATCTCGTGTTACCACAAAGCCCCAAACGTGTAGACAGCAAGATCTGCCTCTGGAGAGCAAAATCAACCCAGCTAACAATCAGTTTAATATACTTCCACAGCTGGACACACAGCTGAACACACAGCTGAACACACAGCTGGGGGGTAAGAGAAAACACACACACACACACACACAGTCAGACAGCTTGTCTTACATTAGGGTAATCTGAATGACTGTTTCACTTCCTATTCTGCCCATTAAAGCTACAGGTTCACTCACACATCACTCATTATGTTATTCTGTACATGTGCGCTTGTGTTCTTTCACTGAGCTTGTCACAGTGCATTGTGGGATTGCCTTCTGCATATAATATAATGAATGTAATGCTGCCTAAATAGGCTGCATACTAGAATTTGAAACAAAGCCTCTCTCTATCCCTCTCTCTCTCTCTCTCACACACACACACACACACACACACACTTAATTGTTACTTAATGGAAACATTTTCACACATGATAACTACTGATGTTCCTAATGAATGAAGATGTGTGCAGTTAATCTACTGACACAGATGTTAATGGTTTCACAGCACCATCACACTGCAGAGCTCAGAGCTTGTGCTGTTGCTCACTGAGGTGTGTATTCACAATAATAAAGAGCTTCAATGACAGATTTGCCATGAACTCTTCAAGTAAGGTCAGAGAAAGAGACTCCTCACATAATTCTAGAGGAACATGGCTGGCAAACTGGAAATAAAACACAGACAGACTCCAGCTGCATTTAATTGCACTTTTATGCACTTAACTACTGACCTGAGAAGAACAATGTCTTTAACCGAACTCTATAAAAGCATTTATGAGGAGTTGATGCTGCAGGCGTTCAGAGGAAGCGTGAAGCGGCGCAGGAGTTATTCAGTTATTCAGTTGTGCTGCGCTGGCTGCGAGCAAAAGTACTTTTAACGACACTGTTGACATTCAAGCATGAGTGGCCACGGCTGGCAAAGCATCATGGGAACCTCTTGGTGGTCCAGATGTGACCACTGCAGACAGCAGAACGTGTCCACCCGTTAAATGTGTCTGATTCGGTCCTTGGAAATCCTCTGAACCTCGAACCCTCCCATAGCACGCGATGCATCATTTTGCTCAAGAGTGCAAACCAGCTGCGGAGGGACAAAGACCTGCCTGATTATGAAAACCAATGACAGACACAATGACAAAGGCGATAAATAACAGGCAAGAACTGCATTCATACAAATAAAAAGCAAAAGTGAAGACAAAAGTAATGGGGGAAATTGTCACGATACCAGCGTGATATACGAGCAGTAAAGAAAGAATTGAAGTATATTATGTGCTGACACATGAATGTGGAGTAATACTGTTCATGTTAAAAGACTCAGAAACACATTTAAAAACCGTGTCTTACTCTAAATTATGTGTTAGGTTACAAGACGAGGGTTCAGGGTTTGTTCTGTTTGTTTCCTGTTAGCTGTATTTCACAGACTGACGCTGTTTCTGTGAGCGAGTCTGTGACACATAATGACACATTTTACAGAGGTTTGAATCAAACGCTCGAGTCAGGTGGTAACATCACCCTGCAGATCTTTCTCTCCATTAGCAGATGATTACACATAATCCAGATAAATGGAGCTACAGCGTTTGCATGTCAGAGCTCTCCTAACACAAGCACACGCTGCAGACTGAACTCAGAGCTCGGCAGCAACAACACGCTACAATGTGTCTCATGTAAATCTATAAAAATCTAAACCTATAAAAATAAACATTATTGTGTACAGAGTCCTAAATACTCATGTTGACAATATTAATTAACACAGCTGTACTGTAGCCCTACTGTACTTTGCAGTCTACTGTAAAACTGATAAACAGGTATATACAGTGTACAGTCTAAATACAGCATGTCAGCATATTAACACATAATATGAATACACATTATATACTGTAAATTGGACAGGTACGCTTGTGTACTTTTAAATTCTCTTATTATTATTATCATATCTTGCTTTTTCTTTTTGCTGGCAAGAAGGTCAAATTAATGATTACAATTTTGAAAGTCCCGTTGTGATTGTGCATCAATATTTTATTACATTCTTTCCTCACTGCTTACATAATTCCCAAAAGCTTTAATTAATGAGTCTAAAAACATTAAAAAATTAAGAAACCAAAAGCACAAAGAATATGTAAGTAGGAGCAGTGAAATGAAGCAACACTCTTTTATCAAAGACCGTCTAATACGCAGTTGTTTGTGTTGTTGCAAATGAGTGGCTTCATAAAACTGTGAATCCACTCATTAAATGTTTGATGACATGCAAATGGAAGAGAAATTCCTGATTAACCTTCAATAACAAAATTGCTGTTTTTCCCTAATGTAGCTTCACAGAACATCCAGAGAAAACATTCTGTCACTGTCTTTTCTACCTCAGTAACTTTGTGTTTGAGGTTTGTCACCAGTTATTACTGCAATACATCTGCAGCCAAAGATTAATAATAAAGCCACAATCCAGAATTGCTGCAGTGCGACTGTTGTCCAACAGATACAGAATCGCCCCACTGCGCCTCAAACAGTGAAAAATCAAGTATGACACAAACGTAATTGCATGGGAAGTAATCAATTAGACACACAACTGGAAGTGACCTGAGGTCTGGAAGCCTCCGTGGAAAGATGGAAATGAGTGTAGTGCAAGCACCAACAAAAGTCATTTTTCTTTTCTCCTCTTGGATCCCTTTACACAGACTGTGGCAAACAGAAGAATAAAATCATCCGGGTATAGGAAAGAGAGAGAGAGACAGATTCACATTCTGATCTCTCTTTCCTCCTTTTTGGCTTTCATCTTCAGCATGCTGTCCCAGATCACTGAGATCATGAGACACTGAGCAGGACTCACCGAGGTTCCTGCTCAATCAGTGAGAGTTTTACTTCAACTGGTGCTGGTGGTTTTTGCTTTCTCAACCACTGCTCAGCAAAAGCTGGTGCTTAAAAATGCCTGATTATTAAACTAAATATTACATATTTGTATTTGTTTATATATATTGCTTATATAATTTTGTAACTGTGGGACATGTCTAAATATAGTTTAAACCTCTGCAGCTGAATACAACAGAGTTGTGAAAGAAAAGTTGCTCAAGAGATCACCATTTTTCTCACCATTTTTAAAGGGACAGTAAAGGTACAGTAAAGGTTTAAAGGTGTTTGAAGGTACAGTAAAGGTATAGTAAAGGTTTAAAGGTGTTTAAAGGTATGGTAAAGGTACGGTAAAGGTACAGTAAAGGTACGGTAAAGGTACAGTAAAGGTGTTTAAAGATACGGTAAAGGTACAGTAAAGGTTTAAAGGTGTTTAAAGGTACAGTATAGGTACGGTAAAGGTTTAAAGGTGTTTAAAGGTACAGTAAAGGTATGGTAAAGATGTAAAGGTGTTTAAAGGTACGGTAAAAATGTAAAGGTGTTTAAAGGTACGGTAAAGGTACAGTAAAGGTTTAAAGGTTTTTAAAGGTACGATAGGCTAGCAACAGCAAGTCTGGGTTGTGCTTCTCTTTGAGAACAAAATAAACAAATAAACAAATAAAAATAATGAAACGCATTAAAAAGGTCAATGAATGCTGAGTAATACATGTTTGTCTAAACAAGAAAAACATCTCTAATTCCTCTGAAAATGACAAGCTAGTGGCACATTGAAATGTCATGAAAAGATGAAGTTTAACCTTTGGCTCAGCAGTGGGATGAGGTGTAATTATTACAAATCCTCTGTCTCCAGAGACAAGAAGAAACTACTTCTTATAGACTGACAGAAGCAGACAGAAACACTTTTTTGAAGTCTGTAAACATACTGCTTTCTAATTCAAAATGAAATCTTCTCATAAATAATGTTAACCACATAAACTGATGCAGAGGTTTGTTTCCTGGTTGTGGGTTCGGTTCCCTGGGAACACATGTACTGATAACTGTACATTTGAATTCCCTGTAAGTCTATTTGAATAAACTGTATACTGTATACTGTACATCCCTCAGTGAGGGAAGAACACAGAGATCGTTTAAAGGTAAGAAGAGAGTGACAACAGATTTCACAAAGACTGAAGTTGAAACAGGCAGAAGAGAAAAGCTTGTATGTAGCAAATGAAAGAGGAGAAAGTTACAGACGAGAAAGATTGAGGGAATGAGTTAGCAGAGGTTCTGTGTCATCTCCTTCCCTGTGGGCACAGCTTTTTTTAACCCGTTAAGCTGAATCAGTCCACTGTGCCACGTCTCTCCAGCAAGCAGCTGACGATGTTTGTTGAACCAGAAACATTGTTCTGTAACAGTGAGACTTGAGTGTTTTTAACATGGCTAGACAGAATCTTGTTCAGTTTACATGTTGTTTTTCTCTTAAAGGTGTGTGTAAATTCTGCTTTACTAAGAGTCTCCAAAGGGAAATTACAAAAAAATAAAAAATTAGTTTTCCAGACTTAACAATTTCCAGACCAAATCAAATTTTCAATGTTTTTAGCATTTTGCATTGCCTGTTAGCTGTAAATTACCTTTCAAACACTGAGTGAAGTAACCTTTGTTTCTAGACCTTTGACCTTTCTAAAGTCCAGAGATCTAAAAAATATAAGAAAAAAGACTTGGTTGATCTCTCTCACCTGTGAGGTTCTTGAGGCCGAGCTGCCGGAGACCGAAGTTGCCGTCTCTTCTGTAGTTAAGGAAGATGGCCAGCGCGTAGCGGTCTTCATACAGTCTGCTTCCGCGGATGATGCGAAGATTCTCCAGGGGCAGATATTCAAACTGATTCAGTGCCACAAGCACGTATCCAGTCACCTCACGAATAGACTGCAGACAGAGCGAAGTACAGCCATTAACCAAGCAGCACAGGTGAAGTGTGTCGTTTGTGTGTCACTAGTGGCAAAGAACACACTCCCTCAGTCTTCTATTGCTTTAAAACCCAGCAACCCCGCTGGAGTTTTATCCAAGTTTCACTTATTAAAATGCGTCATTGGTTTTGTTGTGCTGTTTTGGCATCTTCATAATAAAGGTGAAATCCACAGTGAGTGTGACATGCAGTCATCAGACACCCGTTAACTGAAGTGTGTGGAGCGGATTCTCTCTCTCTCTCTCTCTCTCTCTCTCTCTATCAGACAATCATCTGATCATCTCTATCAGATAATGATCATGGGGCGACCCATCCAGTCACATCCATGAGATCCTCACCGTGACATACTGGAGCCATCAGAGAGCCTGTCAGAAGACACTGTTTCATTCATCAGACCTCCTGATGTGTGTGTGTGTGTGGGTCGAGGAGGAGGGGTTCAGAATTAGCCCTGAGGAAATGTTAGCTTTGGGAAGTCGTCTCATTGACAGCCGTCAGTATGTGTGCACTTCAGTTTGGGCCTCATGCTGAGTGACAGGGCCGGTCCTGCAGCTGTCATGGTTCTCCATGTCCAGCTAATAGACAGAGACACGAGCTCTTTTTAGCAGCAGCAACAGCACATGAAGTCATTTATCTGGGGTAATGAATGTTCTAACAGCTGCCCAATTGTGAGGGTGTAGCAGGGGGCACCTCCCAAACTAACAATTTTAGGTTGTAAGAATGTTTTCCTTGTAAAAATTGTTTCTATTATGTAACACAAATGTTTAAAATGTTATTTTGTTCTAGTTTTTAAGTTCTAAGAATGTTCAAAATGTCCAGTTTGGTTATAATAACCTTCCACTAACTATTTAACAATAACATTTTTAAATATAATGATATATTACATTAAAAAGGTTCTACTAACATTACTGTTCCTGCATTTCCTCTTCCTGTCCTCAACAAAAAACCCAACGTGCTCCTGCCACAACCTGCCCACAAACCTCTCACCCCTGGCCGACAGGAACTAAACCCATCCCAGTTACCTAGCAACCTCTGGAACCTGCCACTGTCTGAGACAGAAGAGAAAAAAAAGGATCTTTGTACTTCTCGTTTATTAAGGGACACCTTTGCTGAGGTTTTCCTCTTTCTCAAACTAATTTGTTCTTTTTAAGCCAGTGGAGCGATACTGTCCAGAGTAGAAGAGAGGAGGAGAGATAAAGAGGATGAGAGGTCCCTTCTCTTTCTGTCTGTTCGGTAATGAAGCACATAAATAAACACAAACACCTTGTTGTTGATTACAGTTCATAGTTTATACCTGCAATTTTACCTGCAATTACCAGAACAACACATTCAACCTGACTTACCTGACTCAGCTAACAGGAAACATTCTCAGAATGTTGGCTAACATTTCCTAAAAGTTCTCTCAAAGTTATCAAACGCATTCTTGCAGTAACATTAGTTGAACGTTTTAAAAATGTTTGAATAATGTTTTACACAGCAATCCTGAGCAAAAGCTCTCCTGTGATAAATTCATGCTCACATCTTCCCAGAGGTCTGAGGCATTATCATCAAATGTACTACAGGTGTCAGAACCTGCGTGTCCGGCTGCGTCCAGGTTTACAGGCGGCTTCAGTTGTCTAGTAAATAAGCCTCTTTTCAAATGTGCATTCCTCAGTCATTTCACACGTTTCATCACTCTTTTCATACTGTCTGAATTGAACTGCTCATGAACAAAAGAAAGAAAGAGAATGAGCAATTTGCCTTAATTCCACTCGTGCCTAAAACTACACAAAACGTATATAATTGGCTGTGCTGACTATACTTATGAGGGAAAGATGATGTCCTCAAGGTGCTGGAGGAGCTGGAACTCTTTAAAAATGCTTTAATTTTACGATAAAAGGCTGTAATTACACAATTGTACCTTTTCTCTGTGTTTTATTTCTCTTTGGTTCTCTCTTATCGCTCTCTTGTCGGCAACGGCTTATCCCTGTTACCTCCCCTGCTGTCAGGGTGAGAATTCTTAGTGGTTTAAAACAGCATCATTAGCTGATGAGCAATTAAATTACTCTGTTGCCTCTGTTTAAGGAAATAACGGAGGAAAGCCTCCTAATTTGCCCCCTGTGAGCCTCCCTGTGTGCCTCCCTGTGTGCCTCCCTGTGAGCCTCCCTGTGAGCCTCCCTGTGAGCCTCCCTGTGAGCCTCCCTGTGTGCCTCCCTGTGAGCCTCCCTGTGAGTCTCCCTGTGACCTCCCTGTGTGCCTCCCTGTGAGCCTCCCTGTGTGCCTCCCTGTGTGCCTCCCTGTGTGCCTCCCTGTGAGCCTCCCTGTGAGCCTCCCTGTGAGCCTCCCTGTGAGCCTCCCTGTGAGCCTCCCCGTGAGCTTAGCCTTTATCTGAAAACATTACAGTGAACGAGGACAGATCTCATATTGAACTGTGTGAGCCAGCGAGGTGGGACAAATACTTCAGCAGAACAGAGAGCAGCTGAGCTTCTGGGATTCAGGTCTGTCTGTGGCTCGTTTCACCTCAGTTATAACCCCGTTTATTAGCCTCCCGCTCCACAATTCAAACTGAGGATACTGATCGTCGTCGAGGTTACCGTGCACTCGCCCAACAGAACACAGACTACAGTGTGAATAAGAAAAAGTAACCCCAGATAAGACACTAGTGCTTAGTTAAACTCATAATTATAACCCGGCAACTGGATTTCTGAATTTACAATGATCAATGCTTCTGATCACCTCAGTTCAGTGTGAGTTATTATAGGATCACAGCCTCTGTTTGAACATGCCACTTCACAGCCTAAACCAACAACACAGGGAAAATAAACAAAGAGAGAGAGAGAGAAATGGTCCATTTAAAAGAGAGAGGGTGACATTAAAAACAGAAAGAACAGATTTGGTCCCAGTCAGGCGTGAGCTCCATGGCAACACCGTATCTAGTAATATATTCAATCAGAACTCACATTTTCAGCCTAACAACACGCTGCCTTGTGAAAATATTCACACTTTCCTCTTGGTAATAATAATGATGAAATCCTGAACTAAGCACATAATGCATTTGATGAGGATCGAAAGCCAAAAGCTGGTCCAATCAAAGACTCCGCCTCAATGTGAGTGGGCGTCGTCTGGCTTTCTCATCCGAACCGGACAACCGCACAGAACATGAAAAAAAACTCTGGGATAAATTCTTACGCTTGCTTCTCCTGGGAGAAATGTTTACATTTTATGAGGGTGGAATTATAGTTGTTTATCATGTGGGTGGTTTTATCACTATTCTGTGACTTTTGAAAGTGGTGATCAATCTCTGGCTATCTTGAAAATAAAGCATCCGTTTCAATCACTCATGAGACGGCTGAAAAGATTTCTCCTTTCCTTCTTCTTGACTCTTCAAGGTGAAGTTTTCCAGCTGACGTGTGAACCCTGTGGGAATGTGTTATTAATGTTTGAAAAGAAGATTACCCTGCCGGAAATACATGTCTGACTCCGCCCTTTTTTGCTCTTTGTTGTTTTCCATGAACAACTTCAGTTAACCTGTGCAGCCGAGTGCCTCCAGATGGTCCACAAAGACGGCAGCGATTTTCTAAACCTTAAAACATCTTCCATCCAGTAATATTTTCTGTTCTGTCTCTAATCTCCTGTGGTGAGGAAACAAACATGCACTGGAATTGTTTTGAGGTTGATGCCTCAGCACATAGTGTTCTTGCTCCAATCATCCTCCTGTTGCGCCCAACCAATAAAATCACTCAGTTTATATGCACTGTTACTTTGATACCAGCAATCCTATTGGCCTATTACCTCAGTGGGAAGCCAGTGGTTGCGCTGCACTCGTTCTCCTGACCCGCAGGGAGGCATTGTGTTGCGAAGACTGTCACACACTGTGACTCAAACTAAATTCAATTAGCAGTGCAAAAACCACCAAGCAGAAACCGATCGACCTGCAGGGTTGTCATCAGACGGATTGTACATCTCAGCCTCTTCTATATTCCCCTTAACTCAAATAAAAGCAATGACTAAACCGATGTAAATGAGTCTGATGTTAGGCGAGGGGTGAGAGATATACAGCTGGCCATCTGTTCAGGAGAATCTGAACACACATCAGACACAATATGTCATCTGTTCTGTTCCACAAGAAAAGATCCCTCACCTTTCCCTGACCACCCCTTATCCCATCATGACACTCTGGAGGATGAGTTATTGTGATGGAGGGTGTTGAGCACGGAGGTCAGACCATCTTCCCTTCTGCCAGCCTGTTTTTCTTCTTCCCAGCTTGCAAGAAAGGTTCATGTAGTGTGATTTGGTTTTCTTTAAAAGGAAGGCTGTATTCACACTCAGTTCAGATTACTTTTATATTAATTGTGAATAATACTTAAGTTCACAACTACATTAACCAACAGTTGGTGTCAACAGTGAGTCTATGAGAGGTCAGGTAACATGACACAGAAGACTCACCCTGAGGAAGGACAGGTCACGGCTGCGGTCGATGCTGGTGATCTCCAGGTTGCCCATCACCACCTCACAGTTCTCATAGTGTTTGCGAAGGGTCCGATACTGCTGGTCCAAGTCTGACAGAGTGCTGAGTTTATTCTCTGTGCCGGGGCACACTGCAGAGAGAAAGAGAAATTACATTCTGATGGTATAAACAACAGATGCAGAAACTGTACATCAGACTGGCTGAAGCCTCCGTCCATCCAGCAACACAGTTCAATCAGACCTGAAGCCCCAGTAGCTTCTCAGACAGACAAGAGGTCCAGATGGATAACTTTAAAAGCATTAAACAAGCCCATTTCTGCCCATCAAACACTATAAAGCAGTCAAAGACATCTGCCATCTGCTGCATCAGCTGGTGTTGACTTTAAGCCAAAAGTGTCTCTAATCCAACCCGCACTAAAGCACTGTCATAACATCTCACGAGGTGATCCTCACCCATCCTACACCACTTGAGAGAACATGAGCTGATCCTCACCCATCCTACACCACCTGAGAGAACATGAGCTGATCCTCACCCATCCTACACCACCTGAGAGAACATGAGCTGATCCTCACCCATCCTACACCACCTGAGAGAACATGTTTACCTCATTTTACTCTTTCTGTCCTCACCTTGATTGCTTACATTGGTCCTCACAAAGATAAATGTACACACACACACACACACACACACACACAAACACAGATTCTGATGGATTAAAATCTGTTGGGGTCAGGTGTTCAGACCTGGATGTTTTTAATAACTGTTCACATGTGTTACGGCGCAGGAGGGATTTTTAAAGCAGCTGAGTTGAAATAAAGCATTATTGCACCCTCGAGGGCACAGTTGTTAAATTGTAGCTGAATTGTGGAATATAATCTTGTTATGGGGGAGGTTTCTACACCCATTTCTGACAGCTAAAAAGCCCCCTGACATCAGAGGTATGAGTGGGATCAATTAGGGGGCTCCTCAATCCACACACTGTATGGAGCTACAAAACCATGCTTTAACTCTAGCTTTCCTATTCAACATGCTTCAAAGAACAGTTAACACAAAAACCATCATCATTAGCTCACCCTCATGTGTTCTGTGAAGTTTAATTGATTTCATAAATACTGCAATGTATTGCAATATCAACATGAATATAAGTGAGACAGGAAGTGGGAGTCTCTAGGGTTTGTTGGGCCAACAGCAGATGACTTAAAAGGTCAAGCAAATAGACAACAACTCACTGAGCTAAATAAAGTTGTAAATGTCACTTTCTGAAGTAAACATGGTCAATGCATCAGCTCAGAGAATGTGAGCTTACATCGTCTTTGATTAAAGTGACCAATCAGAACATTCTGCACGGCTACAGTCTTTCTGGCTGTGGCTGATGACCGCATCTTTCACTTGGTAAGAGGACATCTGGTGAAGGTCTACCTGGTAATAAGAGTCAGGATTACATCTTGGCTTGACAGTGTTATAGACGGGCAGATATTACTGTCAATCACTTCGGCCTGACTCAGCTGACTACACACTGAAGCTTTGTGATTCTGTGACATGAAACTCACCTGTGAGGTCAGAGTGACTTTGACAGTTTAAGTCGTCTAGTTATAAATAATACATTTATTGCTCTTTAAAAACACTGGACAGACAATTTATCAAGTAAGTGGCTCGTGAAACGATCAGGAAAATAGACAGTATCAGATACACCAAGTGCTTAAACTCAGCTCAACACTTATACAGGTTCAACACATTCGACTGCTTTTTTCAGATTTTAACATCCTAATGCAACAGTTAAAGAAACTTCCGCTTTAAACTGCTTTAGCTTATCCTGACTGGAACTGGAAGGAATAAACTGGTTTATCTCTGCTGAGCTGTGGCAGATTTGCAGCAAGAGGATACAAATTGGGACTTTAACCAAATCATTTTGTGTTTGAGCCTTTCTCTCATATGCAAAATATCTGACTTCCAAATCCTCTCTTTTAATACACACAAAGAAAACTCATTTACTGTTAATCTGATTTAGTCGCCCTTTGTTAAACAATATGTGCATGTGCATACGTGAGGAGATCTTGCATCTAGCTTTTGTTTAGAAATGATGTCACGAAGGGCCAGTTCAGTTGTTCACCCTCCACAGCTGAACACTCAGAACTGACCCGTTTGGGAAATTTTGGCACACAAATTGAGTTGAGTGCTAATTTTGTGGGAGTATTTGCACTGTTACCCAATTTAAATAATTCCTCTTGTGAACTGGCACTATAAACATAGACTGTCTGGATGGTGCTATTACAGCAGCTGAAAGATTTAAATGAGCCAGAGTATTGAGTAAATGAACATACGAGAGGAAGAAGATATGTTGAAGGTATGTTAAGTGAGATGTATGTAGCATTGTGTGGAGCTCTGTGGAAACCATCTCACCATCTGATCTCCTCAGCCTCAGCAACTCAGACATGACAATCTCTGTTAAAACATCACCTGTGACAGCTTTCCTGAGTGACTGAGAAAGTTATTTCAAAATAACCAAATGTTATTTAAGCATTTTTTTAATTCTGTAACACTTCTAAAATGGTCCACTAACAACATGAGAATAACATTTTTGATATATATAACTTTAAAAAAAACCTTCAACTAATGTTACTGCAAGAATGTACCGAGGATCTAAGAGCTGCTAATTGTTTAATCTTCAAAGAGGTCGTTCTCCTCATTTACACAAATTAACCCTGAGTCTGGAGCCACAGGAAGTGAAACCCTGGGCCCTTTTTACTGACAGAACTCACCAAAAGCCCTTTTCCAGCCCAGCAGAAAAAACAATATCTCCTTCCATCTCTTTGACTTTCGCTATCTCTTGCTCTTTTCTCTTCTCCCTGTTTTCCTATTAAGAATCAATATGTTGTCTGCAACACGAGGAGGGAGATGAAAGCAGATTTGATTTTGTGGAAGATCGTGTCTCTAAGATGAGATGAATTGCTTAACTCAGCGTGAGTAACATATACAGCCATTGATCTGAAAAGTGTTCGATGTAATTGAATAAACTCACAGATCGCAGCTGAACACAACAGATCAGTTCTTACAACAACAGAGTCGATTTACAGACCTCTGCTGCTTCAGCTACAGAGCATAATGATCAAGATCTGTACCAGATACTTTATTTCCCCATACAGAACAGTGAGCTGCCTCACTGCTAAAAGCTGCAATCTGTAACTTTTTAAATGAACAAAAACGTATTGAGCAAATACATAACAGCATTTTTTTGTCAAGAGAAAAATCTGAACATCAACCAAACTATCAAACTATAGATCGAACAGCTGCAATTTTTACCTCCACGCAGACTATGTGAGACACTGTCTGGAATTAGGGTTCTGTCAGTGTTCTTTTGACCTCTAGTTAAGGGGAAACACAATAACTTGGAGTCTAAGATGAGATTTTAGTGGAGTTCTTTAAATGCTCAGCCTTCAGCCAGAGTAACTCTTCCACAGCAGCGCTCTCCTACACAGATCCCAGCCATACATTTTAAATTTAGATTCTCCAATGTTTCCATAATGTAACACAAACATTAACAAACGTTACACTGAATGTTCTAGGAATGTTCAAAACGTTCAGTTTTTCAGATTTCCCAAACTGTGAAGTGCTTAACATGTAAAACATCTGTTACAAATTACATCATTTAAGATCACTTGTTGAATCATCGGCTTTAATGATCCGTCAGTCTGCTACTAACAAGCCACACTAGAGCCACACACACACACACACACACACATACACACACACATTTAAAGTCAGTGTGTGAAGATGTGTGTGTGTGTGTGTGTGTGTGTGTGTGTGTGCTATAACTGTTATACACTCTTTGGTCCTGGGCAGTTATGCTTCCTGACGTCAAATTAGGCAATAATGAGAAACAGTCACAAGGAATAAAGCTCAACAGACCCTCCACCTGCCACTAAACATAATGAAGAGACTCGCAGAGAGGAACTACAGACTGGCTTTCAGCTGAGCGCTACAGTGCGGCAGGACCCGAGGTTTCCTTAGACAGCTGTCGGCTCTCTCTCTGTTTCTCATTATAGCAGCCCAGACACTTCACATCTGAGGCGGGCGCAGCTGTCAGCGGACGACACGAGGTGAAAGACAGAGCGCTTGAACTGGCTAGTCTTTATAACTCAATTTCTCAATTCAGTGGGGTGACATGTGCTCTGACCTTTCATCACTGTCATTATGAAGAAGAACGTTCCACGTTCATCCCTTAGTGAAGATGCACCTGATCCAGACTGCAGTGCTGCAGTGACACGCAGGGACCCGTGCAGCAAAAGCAGAGTGCAGAGCATTGCATGTTGTCTTGGCTCTGGTTAACTCACAGTGTTTAATGAGGACATTACCATTCTAGTCACAAACAACAGTCTCACTGTTTAGTTTTTACCCTCTGTCTGGGCTTCTGAGTTAAACAGTTACAGGCAAATCTTTCCAAGAGTTGACCCAAAACATTTACAAACAACAACACACCAAAAACAGCTCTGGCTAATTGTCACATTTTCACAATAAAGTTAAAAATAACAGCATTAATACTTAATATTGTTGTTTTCTATGAAAGACAAACTAAAGTGATTATGGGTTGCAACAACAGTTTGAGTAAATGATGGCAAAGTTTTTTTTGTTTTTGTCTAAACTATGCCTTTAATAATTAAAATCATAATACATAGGGATGCAAAAATGCAAACATTTTAATGATGCATCACTCTGACAATGAAAATTCATTTATTAAGTTTATTAAATCTGTTGATGCTAATTTTAAGTTGAAATAACAAAACAATGAAATTAAATGAGAACATTTTCAGAGCAAATATTTATAGCAGTAATAATTAATGTGTCTGCAAAAATCTGTGTTTACTTAAACCTGAATTTATGTTTTATCCTATTCTATTTTCAGAGTTTTGGAAACACTTTAAAAACATTTACTTTATGTTTCTGCGGGCAATGTATATGAGGGTATGTTTCCTCTCTCTCTCTCTCTCTCTCTCTCTGCCTTTCTCTGCCTCTCCACGGCACTTCAGAGTGTTGTGTCAAAATCTTATTGCTTTTCTCTAAACCTCATTTGATAGATATCATGTGTGTTAGAGATGAATGATTGAAATAATACATTGAAAACAATGATGGTAGTAAATCCAGCTTCTCAACTAACTCTGATAGATGCATCTGTTGATTTTTATTTGAGGAATGAAAACTCTGCACAACATGACAGATTCTTCTTGCTTTCCCTCTGTACAGCAGCTCCGGTCAGACCAAACAAACATCACTAAGAACACCAGAGACTGTGGCATGCTGAGAAAATCCTGCAGGACAGGCAGGTGGAATAAGATGCTTTGGCTAACTGGTGCGTTACGTAAAGGTGAAGTTTATCTATGTTAAAATGCTTTCCTCAAACCCAGTGCAGTACAGAGGTTAAGACACAGTTAAAGGGACAGTTCAATTCTGTCATAGTTCACAGCAGCTCTGTCGTGACTCATGTCCTCTGTGCATCTGTGTAAACTTAGATCTTACACAGACTTTGATCCCAGCTAACAATTTTGGGTTGTAAGAATGTTTCCCTAATGTTTCCATTTATGAACAAAAACATTAAAAGTGTTGTTTTGAAAGTTCTAGGAATGTTCAAAACATCCATTTTAGACATTGTGTTTATGTTATTGCTCAGTTATAACAACGTTCTTTAAACACTTTTAAATTCTGTAACATTCTACTGACTACTTAAGCAAAACATTTTTAATATACATCATATATAATGTCACAAAAACATTCTACTAATGTTACTGCAAGAACATTTTGGATAACTTTGAGAGAACTTAGAAAACGTTACCCAACATTCCAAGAATGTTCTCTGTAAACTGGGATGTGGCTATGCATTGTAAAAACAGCTTCTAATAGGCAAACAACAACATATATGTGCAGTAATGTATTAAACAGAAGCTGCAGGACTTCTGTGTCAGTGTCCAGTCCACACAAATCCATCAGTAAGCAGTTATCTGGATCAAACTGCCTGAAACTTTCACTCTAGTCAGCTGTCGTGATGCTGTGAGAGATGAAAAATGACAGCAGCGGGTGAAGACAGGTTTAATCAAGAAGAATAGTGTAATTTCTTTCACCTGGAGTGATCTCGCTACACTGAGAATTAAAGTTTGGAATCTGATTAGCATAAGCAAATACAAAAGCCCTGACAGAGTGGAGATAAATCAGATGATGCAGTGAATGCAGGGAAGAATGCGGAATGCACCGCTGATGCATGTCTGATGCATTCTGAAAAGAATGCTTTAGAATTAGTCTATTGAAATGCACATCTACTGCACAAATTCACATAATATATCTTTTATAAACTACACTGAGTGATACATTCCCATGCAAAAGTCACTACCTTAATGCTAGTGTGTTGTGGCTGGTTGCTAGGGTGTTGCTAGGCAGTTACACTGAATGTTAGTATGTGCAATAGGCCTTTATCATGCTTCTATAATGACAGTTCATTGACAACAAAACAGAACTCATGCAGAAGTTATAAAACACAATTTTTCAGAGCAAGATGTGACGGATGTTTGTCTTAGCAATCACCACTAATAACTGTGTGTGTTTGTGTATTTGTAAAAACATAATGTTATGTATATTTCATAACTTATGAAATATAGTTTGCCAACGTGGCAGGTTTGCAAACAGCATTTGATAGTGTACCAAACCTACAAATGTTATGATAAAAACAACACGTAAGCTTGCATGTGTCTGACTCGCTGTCGTTTCCCGTTGCTCGAAGGGACCATTTTGCTTCCTGGCTGCTTCCTCATTTAAATGATATTATAAATATCAGGTGAGCATGAGGAAAACATTGACCTTCCTGTCCAGAGGCTTGTGGAGTCGATAATTATAGAATTAAGTGAATTAGACAGCAGCCGGCCGTGCTATATGGAGAAGGAGTAATGTTGAGGAGTAATGATAAAATTCAATGGTTTGTAAGTTATGCTCCATCACACGGGCCGCCTGTGAGCCGGCGCGTTGCCCGTTATTAAAAACTGCCACCTTCTAAATATCTTTATAAACAGTATATATAATATAAAGTGTATATAAATATATTTTCATATATAATATAAAGTATATTGGGTTAAATTAAAAATTAGGGATGCTATGAATATTCATTGGCGCTTGTTTATCTAAACACAAAAATAAAACCGGAGATGGAGCTTGTTTGTGTGTGGGTGACTCTTCAGATCAATCTCATTATATGAGGAAAAAGAAGGTGTGAAGGCAACAAGCTGTTACTGCTGGTGGATTCTGTGCTCAATGACTTGGCAGATGATAACCAGGAAGACATCATCTAACACTGTTTATACAACCTCCATCCATCACTTAAACTTCTTCTAATTAAATGTCTATGGGCTGAGCTTTGTCTGAAGAAGTGACGTATCAGAGCGTTTCAGTCCAGTTTTGGGGAGGTGACCCTCTGTCTCTGTGAGAGACTGAAACTGCCACAGGGAGACAGACAGTTGGGCTGAATCGTGCCATCTGACACAGAGCTGAGAAACAGAGCTGCCAGCACTGGAAACACACATGATCAAGGGCCAGCTGCTACGACTCGACTGAACAGGGTCCTAGAACCCCACACAACTCCAGATCAGATCTGTGATTCTCTTGTTTTCGAGCAGTACTGTTCACATATAATGGTTAAGCATCAAACTAGACAGACAGACAGACAGACCCAAAGCGGCAGGCCAGGATATGTCACCCTGGGTGTGAGTTTGGGTCTCAGAACCTGTCAGCTCAGTGCTGGACTCTGAAAGCTGCCAAGGTGGGTCTACAGCAGCTGTAGTCTGAGATGAACGGGCCCAGCACACATTTTTGCTGGGCAACAGAGGGGTCATTTCTCTCTAACTACAATAGATGATGGTTTGGGAGCAGAGGTATGACAGAGTTTCAGCTCTGTGCAAAAATGTTAAGACACTCATTCTTGCAATAACATAGTAGAACATTTAATATTATATAGAACGTTAGCAGAAGATTATATAGAACGATAGTAGGACATTATATATCATATATAAAAACATTATACTTAAGTAATTAGTGGAACGTTGGGAAATTTGTGCTGTCTCCAAATGCTCATTTCTGTCACATCCGTAACGCAGGTTCATTTCCTTACACAAACTAGAATGAAAATATGTGT
This sequence comes from Botia almorhae, assembly GCA_036877575.1. Classification (NCBI taxonomy): domain Eukaryota; kingdom Metazoa; phylum Chordata; class Actinopteri; order Cypriniformes; family Botiidae; genus Botia; species Botia almorhae. Next base: position 3,785 of record JAZGTJ010005974.1, on the reverse strand, counting down.
TCAGACTCAGTTTTCTAATGTCTGCTGGGGCATTTATGATTATATATACAAATGACCGTGCTGGACATGCTAATAATGAAAACTTTCTCTGTAAAAGATCACGTTACGTCCATAATGCAGGAATTGATCTACCAGCTGACCTGTGACACAAGAACAGAGAGACGAGGGCCAGTTTCAACAGCATTCCACTATTGACATGAAGCAGTAATGATCATTCACAGATCCAGAAACTGAAACAAACTCAAGCAGCCTCATGCTGTTTGTATATGAGGTATTCATGTGTACACTATACACTTACAGAGAGATACAGATACAGAGAGAGGAAGTAAAACATTTATGCTTGTAGTTGAGGAAGTTATCAAAATGTAATTGTTCTGTCTTTACAAAAAACAGCAATTGAACCAAGAAGATGTTATATATCATCTAAAAATGATATTTATAGCATCAGGAAATTCAAATATTCCTACATTAGGTTTTCTCAGCTTGATTTGAACGTGTCATAACTGGCTTTTATAAGTGTTGTTGGTTTAATGTCACACAGCTCTGATGTAATACCTGCTGAATTAAAGACGTGTGCAGTGGAAATGACAGCATCAGACTGAATGTCATGATTTGACGAATGGTCTTGGATTGACATGTACTACGGATTAGTTAAACATTATGTAATATTGGTGAATGACTTTATAATGAACGTTAAAGTTTTACCAAAACTTTCCTCTTCAGTGTCACACTTAAAATATTACTTTTCTTCTGTTGCTGCAAGCCTCAGTTTAAACTCTCATTTCCACAATAATTCAATCGAAATCTGTCCCACTTTTTCCTCTGAAATGAATCTGCAGAACTCAAGAAAAGACGAGAAAACTGTTACAGAAATCACTGAATTCATTAGGCTGTAATTAGAGACCATAAAGACACCAGATACCACAAAACCAGCTTCATGTTTGACAAATCATTTAGGTGACATTAATCCTTAACCTGTTATTAGACAAACTCTGCATTCCTTGCAGGAATCTTCTTCCTGACTCCTGAGAGAGAGAGAGAGAGAGAGAGAGAGAGAGACTTGTCTGTACATATTGTGCCTCTGCATATCAACAACAGTTAAAAAAGCAACAAACACATCAGCGGAAAGATACATCCAGCGCTGTTAATAACGATGTGGGCGTGTGACGGTCGGAACACAATAAAAAAGTGAGGAGAGGTAATCATGAACACTCCTGATCTGTCACACTGTATCACATGATAAAACAGCTCAGCCACGCTCCCAATCAAACGAGGACATCACACTCACTTCCTGCTTTTTATTCCTTTACCTTTCCCACCTACTCACTGCTTATAAAACACGACCCGCAGCTATTAACAACCTTTAATTTAGAGGTCACATGCTGTTGAAGAACACACAGTGATCAGACTCTAGTTTATGATGTGTGGGGTGGATCATCCTCCAACCTTATTCCTTTTGATTATTATTGATTCTTGATTTAAATAGCTTACTTATTTCTTCATAAGACATGTGCATCTCATTCAGGTACAGATCAAGTTCTGAAAGCAGTAAAAACCTTCCTACAGCCGACAGAAGCAGTGAAACACACACACACACACCTTCTCACTCTCCTGTGGAGAAACAACCACACAGAGGAAAAGCAGAGCAGACAATAGCCATTCTGGCAAATAGCCAGAATTACTGTACTATAACTCTCTCTTTCTATGTGCTATCTTTAAGATCTGCCACTGTACAACCAGACCACTAATATTTGTGTAAATGTGATCAGCAGCCTCACGCTTTGCTAGCAGTATTAATAAAATTACATTTCAATAATAACTGTTAATTTCAAAATGGTTACTGGATCACTGCCATTGGTTAGACATGCAGATAGCCCCACGTTCTAGCCTCTGCCATTGGTCAAGCAAATGTTTAAGCATTCAACAATAACATTTAATAACATTTTTATCACAACCTAAACATTCTTGCAATTTAAAATTGTTAGCTGGAGAATCTGTATTTCTGCAAGGCAACTGGCCTTCATGGCAACAGAGCCCAGGACAAGAGGGAGATAATACAGTGTGTCTTTAATAAGGAGGATGACATGGCTGGCTTCACACCATAGACCTCAGCTAAAAGATCATCTCGTGGCCTGTCACTCACCTATCCTGTCTCTCTCATTCTCTCTCAGGGTTTGGCAGGCTAATTCCACACTGTGAGCAGAGTCAAGGAGCAAACACAATCTCAGGGCTCCGTATAAGACGCACTCGTACACCTCGAGCACAGCGCAGAGAGACAGTCGTCTCCCCAGCCAACCCTGATTACCCACAATGCACCAGGGTGTTAATTGCTTTTGGGGGGATTAGTTGTGATTGAGCAGGGCCTAAGCCATGGAGCCTTTGCACTGTCACACGCATGCCGGGACCCTGGAGTCCACTTTGGCTCTGGACCGATGATGGAGGACATGTATCCTCACAGCTGATTGGATATTGACTTGACCTTAGACTGATTGACAGAGGTGAGCGGAAAACAGCAGCTCATCTCACAGAAAGACACCAGATGAGTGGATAGAGAGAGCAAGAAGACATGAATGATAGATGAGTTCTGTCTGTCTGTGTATATACATATATATTTTCATATACATTTTCATGACGAATTGTCTAATGTAAATAAAACAGATTTCACAATCCTGTTTGTCTGTTTTCATCTTGCATAACCGATGGCTTGACTTGTAACTGTTTAGTATAAGAAATATGACACAGTGATTGATGGATGGACTCTTGAAAGAAGAGTGACAGCTTAAAGTGTGCAGACACAGTTACTGTTAGACACAGTTACTGTTAGACACAGTTACTGTTGTTTACAGTACAGCCGTGGAGCGTGAATGACTGCATGTGGTGTCGTGGAACTGCTCGGTGTGGGGAATAAAGCTTCAGGATGAGAGCTGCTCATAATGTCTGATTGATAAGCAGGGCGTCTGTAGTTGTGTCTGCTCAGCTGACAGGACCTGGTGTTCTGGCTCTCTTCCATCTCAACAACCCATCGGATGATGCTGGGACAGAGATGAAAGTTCTCCGGAATACCAGAACGAGACTGGAAAACCAAACACCAACATTTAGAAATGACGGAAAGAAAAAGAGGCACTTTATGTGCAGCTCATAGCAGCTGCTTGACATGACGTGTGTTTGTAATATTAACAGTCTGACGGATGGAGTTCACAGATTGAGCAGGTGATTAATAAAGTGATGACTATACGGGAACCTCGTAAACACAAACAAACTATTTAAAATCCAGTTTCAAACGTCTTATATCTGCAGGATGCAAACGAAACAACAGCTTAATTACAATGACAAACATGCATTAAGCTTTTATACTGACAACCTGTTTGCTGCGTAACAAAACTGTGGATCTATACAGAATTTTTTATTATTTTGCAAATTTAACCTTATAATTAATATCTGCAATCCGTTAATTTTTTAACAAAACTCGTTCTATGTTTCTGAGAACTCATTCAGACTGCCCAGGATCATAGAAATAACATCAGACAATTTAAACTGAAACATTTGTAATCATTTTTAGCTGTTTAAAAGCACAGCTGTTATTTCTGACTCGCAGGGTCAGGGTCAGTTAAGAGGTGATATATTTTAGTGAGAGCTTTTTGAACAGGTCACAGCTCCTTTTCTCTCCCCTGATTAGCGCAGGTCAATGATCATGAGTGACTCATCAGCACACACCTCAGGTCAGCGTCTGATCTCAGCTCTGTGAGACAGGACGTGCTGACCACAGGAGAATAACAGAGGAGGTG
>JAZGTJ010005973.1:3928-26127 GCA_036877575.1 Botia almorhae | reverse complement strand
TTGGCGCGATTTTTTACTACGCGAAGGTGATAGGGCTCTCAAGCAAGACCCCATACGTCAGTCACTTGACGTAACGTCGAACGTGACTGACTGATAGGGAACCTCAGTTACCTCAGCTGTAATCAGTGTGATACATCTATCGACACTATAACCACACACTGTAAAGTTTTCAAAGGAATTCATCACGCAAACTATGATAAATGATGTCATGAATTCTGTCATCATTTATTTATGTCGTTCCAAACACACGTTTCTTTCTTCCTTGGAACGTGGGTGAAATCTTGAAGAACGTTTATGAAAATTCTGAAAGTATTTTCCTTATTCAAACAGACATCAATAATTTGGAAGATGTCTGTGTCCTGTCCTCTCCATGCAATAACATAATACATGCAATAAACGTAAAGGGTCTCATTCCAATCAAACCAGACCTCTATGTCTCAGGTTCTGATCTCAATGTTCACTAAGGAATGAAATGATAGTGAAGATGGAGACAGATGGAGACATGGGAGCAGGACGCTCTTGGAAGAAAGGGGTTATTGGGAAAAGGGGTAGAAGTGGAGAAAAGATGGCCATGCCAGAGATACCACCTGTTCTGTCCTCTGGCACTCGTTTATTTTTCATCTGGTTCTCCTCAACCTTTCACAGTCTAGTGCCAGCTTTCAGGAGGCGGCAATTTAGACTCTGACAGCCCGGCTGAGGGCCAAAACATACCGGGGTTGCAAGTCATGCGCAGATTCGTTCCCGATGCTGTCAACGTACAATCTGACAGAGCTTTGCTGATGAGGAAACAATAAAGCCTGCTATCTGAGATATTAATGTCTAGCAGATGGGAAAGATAGGGTAAGAAACATCTCACCTGACACTTTCTGATGTAGTTGTTATGTCTAAATGCACTTCCACCATCGTTTAGAATCAACAAATGGAGGGTGGCTTGAAAATGGGCACTCAAAATATTATTTTGGCGGTGCCACTTTGTCCCGCCTGCCTTGTTGTGTCTAAAACATATATTAGACTATTCTGGCAGCTGGCTTTGTTACGAAGAGCAGGTGGAATATGGGAGAACAGGAGATTCAGGGTTTTTACAGTAATATCTTTTATTATGAAATTACTTCTCATATCATCATATAATCATATTATTACAGCTGGTTTTACAGATATGGAAGGAAAACAATGAATATTGGTGAAGTCTGACTACATAGACTTATACTGTGTCCATTTCAGACACTCCTCAGCTGTTCTCATCATCTTTCTCTTGTTCCTGTCACACTTGCTCTTATTTTACATGATAAAACTCATGAAGCATCCGGCAATTTTTTATTACTTCTCAGAAGTAGAATAAATAGAACAACAATATAGTTGAGACCAGTCGAGCTTTCTACTGGGTGGAAAGTAGACTGTTGGGTAGACTGTTCTCTGGTCTTACATGGTTAAGGCTGATCTTCCAGCATAAACCAGTAAACAGGTCAGGTTGGTTAAGACCATTAATCCAGTTTACACTGGTTTAAGCTGTTTTTCAGCAGGGTTTAAGCAGTTTTTTTTTCGGCAAAACTGAATGATCCCAGTTTTGCACTTGTTGCTGTACTAAGTGTAATCTTACTCTCTTTCGATAAAGGTGTCTTCTCAATAATTACAGTTCCAAGCCTTTTATTGGTAAACCACTACATCCTATTGTATTAACCACCAGTTACATTTAGCAGATGCTTTTATCCAAAGCGACTCAACAGTGAATTCAAGGTTTACGTTTTATCGGCACCTGTGTTCTCTGAGAATCAAACCCACAACCTTTTGCGCTGCTAACGCAATTATCTACCAGTTGAGCGACCGGAATGCTGTTGAATATCTGACACCATGTCACTTAGCTGGTGAAAGGTTTGAAACAATTACATTCATTTGCAATGTTTTGTAATCTTTCCTTATCATCTTTCTTAATTAGAAGCCAATTAGAACACAATGTTGTATCCCCCATTTCACTACTGCCTTCCAGTCAAAAGAAAATAAACTGCCTGCCTTGATCCTTTCCAGATAAAAGCTCCAGACGCATGCCAGACAGATAGCAGACTTCTTTCTGGAAATCACAAGTGAAAGTTAATGCACACACAGTTTGTTGATGTGAAGCTGTTTTGCTAGCTGCTTGAAAAATGCAGAATCAATAGGAATTTCTGCATACTCCATTGATGGTGATAATTGAGTTGTGAAAGGGCTGGATGCCCAGACTAGCTGTGTTCACTTTGACGAGATGCTACTGTTGTTTCTTTTCATTTCTCTCTATTTCTCTCTCTGCTTTGCTTTTTAGTATCGGCATGTTCGTGCCACCCAGAGCCGTCTCCAAACATTGTGCCTGGTCCTGTAGCAAAGGTGGCCTACTAAGTCCCTCCAGGGGATAGCTTACTTATTTGGCCAAAGATACAGGGGGCAGGTCACGCATAAACATTTCCTTTTGTGCCCATGAAGTGATGGAACTTGTACTGCACCATAAACACAATTAGCATTTAAAGCTATGAAGCATTACAACATTGTTCTGTCTAGACCATTTATAACTGCACAAGACTTGGTTCACACAATATTAATGTATGTTGCAAAGTTGGAAAGATTTAGGCCATTTAAGTGTTTGGCTTATAAGAATCAGCCCAATAGAAATGTGTAGAATATGTGTTTTCTGTTTAATGAAGACATTTTGGTAGTCTTCTGGCTTCATCCATTGAAGAATGGTGGAGATTAACAGACTGCAACATAATCAGAGTTACAATCACTGCAGGAGTCTGTTGGTGTGAATCGCGATCATCTTGTGAACTGTGCCATAACTGCCGAGGTAAAGATCGGTCAGTTGGTTGGCATCATCTGCTTGATGATGTAACTTTCTCATGACCCTATAGCTTATGTTCCAGTGGGCGATGGGCGTCAAGCAGCAGTTTTGCATTTTATGTAAGTTCAGACCCTTTGCTTAATGCATAACCTACGGCACAAAAAGTACAACATCTTGCTCAGTTCATCCTAATGTTCTTTCTAAAAGAACATACTTCTTTGGATACTAGCCAGGTCCAAAATTAACTTTGCTTGTTCAATTCATAACATTTTTGACAAAGAAATTATTTAGTGATGCATAAAACACAGAAGTATTTTAAACATATGAAGTGTGTTCCTGTAGCCCAACTGGTAGAGCATGTATAACATGAACATTGTATAGCTCAAATACACAACTCGAATCACTTTGAATAAAAGTATCTGCCAAAAGCATAATTACAAAATCTCTGGAGGCTGTCAAAGATAAACTTGATCAACAATACACGTGATTAGAAGATGCAAGTCATCACAGATGGTTTCTTGAATAGATGATGAGTTTGCATTTTTTTATTTAAATCGCTAACAATGTAATGGACCATAAATCTGAACTGCTTTACACACCTTACATTTCTTTTTTTATAGCCCATTTTTTGTAGTTAGGCATCTTTAGACTACATTTTAGATGCACCAAACTTGGTCTTTGCTTCTCTTTTGTCCCTCAGCAGTGGCAATATAACAAAAGTTCAGCTAATCCAACAGCTCCATAAAGTTTCAACGCTGAGGGATCTTCACCACACGGAAGCTCATGGCTGAATTCTGTCCTTGAGCTTGGAAATCAATAGTCTAATGGCAGTGTGTAATGACTTCTCCTTTTATCCTTTTTTATCCGTTCCTCCATCCAAACTAATCTTCATGCCGGAAAAAAATTACCCCATCATTAAGGTTATGCTCAGGCCCCCAGTAGATTAAAAATGAGAAATATGGCCGTAATGTAATTGTGCCAAGAAGAAGGCAGCAGTAGCAATACTGTCATGGAGTATGTAGGGCTTATGCCAAAGGGTGACCATGCAGAGATAAAATATGGCCACCTAATCACTGCTCTCCATATAACACACACACACACAAACACACACACACACGCAGCTTCACTGACAGGTTGAAGGCCATGTTTGCTCAGACACCAAAACAATGATTTCATTCAGCCAAATGACCCCTACAAACGTTCCTCTTCAGCGCGTCACGGTACAAGATTCTGCATGTTGAGACTCGGGGAGAGTGCGTTTGAAACAACAAGGATTTAGTAACAGAATAATTCAACGGCCGCCTGCTACAATGAGCCGAACACTTTCTTCTTGAGAAAGAGAAAACAAGAGGCAGAAGAAAGGGGAGCGCTAACTAATTCAACAGCCTTGGGGGCGAAATGTAAATGAAACCAATCTACAAGTGACCTCATTGTTTAAAAAGGAATCTGTCTCCATTTCGAATGATTCGCAGTGTTTTGCAAGCCGTAAAACCTATTAGTGTTAAAAACGTCTCATTGTGTTTTAAGACATTGCATCTGTAGCCTGTTAGGCTAGTCTGACCTTAGCCTTGTTTTATAATGGCTGTAAATTGAACGTGTTAATTTAGTACAATTAATTGTTAAAAATAATGCTAATGCATTTAATCATGCCCTTTGACCTCCTTTGCTTGTAATGTGTCTTTCTTTAACACACTAACCAAGAGTGTGCGGTACACAATGAGCAAGGAGGTAACGCGTGTTTGCGTTTAAAATTAGCTAGATGGAACACAATGGAACAGCATGTTATGCTGTCGCGACACGTTTTTCATTCTGTTTAAACTTGACACGGCCTCCTAATGCATGTTACATAGATTAACAGAAAATTGCGCAGACGGAAATTTACATCAGACATAGAGCACATTAAATGCAAAATCAACTGTAGGTCAGTGATACAGTAAGCTGACGTTTAGTGATATAAAAGAAAGCAAACATTATAATGACTTCTAAAGCCATGTTTTGTTATTCCTGTTCAATGCTTCACTCTTCTGACAAACGTGCAAATAATGATTTTTGATTTGTGTTGTTTTGATGTTTAATATGATGGAATCAATTTATTAATAACTCAACTGGCAATCCTAGTTTTCTATAATTCATCTGAACACTGTACAATAATAAGCCGTTAAATAAGCAAAAATACCATTTAAAGCCCCATGGTACGGATTTGGCCGCTTGCTTCATTTGAAGTTAAACAATTTAAGGAAATAATCCCTTCCAACATGGTTTTCATTAGCTCCTTTCATCATTTCTCACTGGTCTGAGTTAAAATTGCTCCTCACTCACTGCAACTCATTTATGACTTGAAGAACATTTAAATATTTCTATTTAAAAGTCACAGCAAAAGTCCCCAAAGCTCATTTTACGCCTCTCCAATAAGTGGATTAAAATGAATTAAATATGTGTTAAAGCAAGACGGGGTTAGAGAGTAGAAAATAAAATAAAGACACGTTACCGCACCTTTTTAATAGTTAGCATAATTTTGTATTTTTCAGTGTTCATTTAAAATTCAAATCTAGCCTTTTCTGCATTAAGCGACGCCTCGTTCTCTACGTGTGCATGTAAAACGACAAACAGAAAGTGGTTGTCACAGAAGCGTCTGTGTACTGTAGGTTCTCCTAGTGGCTCTGACACCAGATGCTTGTAATCAAACCCATCACGAGATATCACAAGACTGTTCCAGATCTGCATCTGCTATCATCATGTTTGGCTGCCTGGGCTTTGATTGCCCTTGATGGCTAAAGGAACATTTTAAAATTTTCCTGTCACAAAATGTCCTCGCAAAATGCAGCGTCCCTTTAGCGCAGTTCGTCTCAGGTCATCATATCCTATTTTCTTGCTTTTAACAATCTTGAGACGTTCCCCTCGCCGATACACTTGTTGAATATTTTAAGAGCATCACTTTGGAGCTTGCTCAGGATGTCAGGTACGGTGCTTCAGGCTTTTAACTGCATCCGTCTTTTTTCATTGTCCACCAAGTGGGCTCGGACGTTGATACGAGTTTGACTTAATGCCGGCATTAGATACGGTTTCACTTCACTGGTGACATTGCCATGGAAACACTGCTCTGATGGTTCCTGCTGAGTGGGCAGGCGGGTCGTTCGGTGGTTGGGTTCGAAGGTTGAGCTTGAATCAGTGGACCGTGGAGCACAAAGGAGATGAGAAGCTGTTAAATACAATCCAACTACAGACATTAAATCATTTAAAGCAACGAACCTATTTTAGCACCAGTGTCATCTGGTTCAAGCTGAGCCTTCATAATAGGATTGCCGGAGCTCTCTAAAATGCTATTAACATTTTATATTGACATTTCACCAAAATTCAATTTACTTAAGTCTTCATTCGCCGACTCATTCCAGCACAAGTTCAGAGTATTGGCTGTGGGTATTTAGTCGAAACGGTTGTGTAAGGGTAAGTGGTCCAAAAACATTTAATAAGTGTAAACACTGAAATATGTTCTATTATGAAAACAAATCAAACGAATGTCACTTTATCAGAACTATTCTTGGAGTTGCATAATAACTGTATAATTTGCAGTTATTATTGCAAATTAAGAACTTAACATTTAAAGAGATAGCTCACCCAAAAATAGAAATTATATCAAAATTTACTTGTCGTCTTCCCTCGTGTTGGTCTAAACCCCTATGACTTACATGAAACACAAGAAGAGGAAGAGACAGAATGTTAAAGAGTGACAGCCTCGGTCACCATTCACTGTCATTGTATGTTCATTGTGTGTTCCACAGAAGAAAGCAGTACAGGTTTGTAATCACATGACCGGTACATGATAACACAATTACTATTTTTGGTGGGAAATACAACTATCTTTCAGGCACACATAAATGTAGTTAGTTTTTGTTTGTTTGTTTGTTTGTGAAAATGTTGCCAGAGCAAGTACAAATCTAAAGGACTGGCCTGACTGCTCCAGCAGAAGAAAATTACTCCTTTTTCTGAGCACTTATAACAACATGTTGGCCTCGTACATAAGGTGAATTGTTGAGTTGAAAAGTTACGAGTAAGAGATTGTCATTTCTCGTCATCCCTCTCGGGGTGAGATGTCACCACATTTCTTGAGTCTCGGTTCACTGATGGTCACGTGTCCCCTGCGAGGTGAAGTGGTTAATTGGCAGGAGGAGGGAAACCCCGTTCACATTATTTCAGGGTGACATTTTCCTGTCTACCTCTGCTTCTGTCACTCGTGTCCTCGGGCCTGACTGAGAGAACGGAGGCTGCAGAAATAGATGATCCTGCTCGAGTTTCCACACTTACCTTCTGAGATAGCACGGTCTCCATTTTTCTCCACAGTCTCTCGTGTCTTTTCTTAGATACGTTTGCAACCTGAGGGGAAAGACTAGCTTTTGACGGATGCGTGTGATCCTTAAAAATACTTTTGTGTATCCGTCTTAACTTGCTTTCAACCCCCACCTCACTAACATCCTGTTTCTATCTCCGCCTCCAGTGATGCCAAGGTTTGCCGAGCAGGTGGAGGTGGCCATCGAGGCTCTCAGCACTAACCCTCCGCAGGCGTTTGAGGAGAACGAGTTTATCGACGCCTCTCGCCTCGTCTATGATGGGGTGCGTGACATCAGGAAAGCGGTGCTCATGATAAGGGTGAGTACAGTACAGATCGGAGAAATGTACTCGCTGTCCGCGAGAGGCTTTTACTGTACTCACAACAGTGTGTCTGATGAATAACAGTGCAAACATCATGTACAAGGCTGCATATAACTGTTATGCACCGAATCCATTGAGCGAATACACAGAAATGAAATAATAAAGTGGGTTATTGTGGTCTTGTCATATAGAGGATGATGAAACAAATGCACTAGAGTGTGAAATAATGTTATATTTGAGCACAATATAAGATGGTGCTTCCGGTAAATACGGTTCACTTGCTTTTAAACAATTAAATACAAAGGCGATATTTATTGTAGTGGGAGATGTTGAACTAATAATAGTGCAGTAGGTTCTTTTTCAGTAGCTTGTTACTAAGGCTGAGTAAACGATACAGATTCACCTAATTTAATTGATATTCAATTTAACAAAACAATATTGATTAGGAAAATCACTGATAAAGTTTATGTGACTTGTTCCATACAAGAAAACGAGTTCATGCATCTCCTAAATATGATGTCAGAAAGGCCTTTTTGATTAATATTTTCATAAACGTACTCGTTTGTGAACGTAAACAGCTGGAAGAGACATCAGATTTGTGTCAGTACAGTATTGAATCTTTGCATTAGATCTTAAAGTGACAGTAGCCTAAAATTCCTGCTGCTGTCTATGGCATTAATGTTGACAAGTAAACAAAAGAAAAAGACTGACTGAATATTATTGTAGCTTTAATAAGAATTTATAGATCTTATTTTGCACTCTATTCATAGAAAAGGTGAAAAATAGACTTAAGACTTTAAGATCATGGCAGTATTTCCTCTATGGTTTAGTATGAGTATTCCTGTGTTCTGCGCTTTTTCCTGTTGTATTTTCTGTCTGTATGAACAGTATGACTAAACATTTGTCTTTCTGTTGTAAAGAAAAACATAAAACATAAGACATTCGTAAGATGCACTTTCCTCCATGGGAACATCAAACTATTTTGAACAGTAGGTGATCAGAAAATAATCTCAAGCAGAGCTTTTAGATGGTTCGCAACAGAGTGATAATTGTAGATAGGGTTCTTGCTTGTTTTGACTTATTTTATCTATCGATTCTCCAAACCCCCTAAAATAAAGCACAAAGATGGATCATGCAGAGCGCGTATGCTTTCTGCTGCCTAAAGAAGCTATTACAATCACTGTTCAGCCACTATTCAGCTGCCAGGACATGGTGTCTGCTTTACCTTTGAAAAAAGTTAGCTTCCAGTGTAGAAAAGAAATAGTGCATCAACACACACACACACATTTGTCAAGGAATGTATTTTGCTAAAGAAACATGAGAATCCAAAATGGTCGCGCACACACACACACCTCTGTATTTCCTTTTCCACTGTTGTTGTTGTCTATGCATTCATTCAGGTTTACAGGAGTCTCCGTCCCCCGAGATCTTTATTAAACTGAGCAACCAGAAGACTTTTTGTGGTTCTCTGTCACACGGCTGATTCAATCAATAGTGTATCTCGACGCATTCTACCACCGGAGTGGCTGGTACAATAGCTGCTATCAACATACGCTTAGTTTTAATCCCCATGTCCAGTTTGCTCATTAGTTAGAGACATACAAGCGAGATGGTTTTTAAGCTAGTTGGACTGATGTCGAAACTACTAGCAGGCGGAATACAATAACATAGATTGTGTGTAAACTCGAACGACCCAGAGGCTTTTCTCCCTTCCCATATCATTTGATCCAACTTTACGAGCATCCTCTTTAATATTGCTCACATGAAAGCCGAAAGGGAGTTGAAGAACAATGATGCAAGTCACTTGTAACTCAAACTATGGGATGGGTGAATTATTTATTGGGATTTGACTGGTTTAATGGCTGGCGCGTCTTTACGTTTGATCTGAGCTCCTATGGCCCGATCGCGCAGGATAACCCTCGGCTCTCGTGATCCGTCGAGTTTAGCGTCCCAAATTGTCACCAAACGAGAGCTCACAAGGACGGTAGACCGATCGCATAAACACCCTGAAGCTTTTCAGCATGTGTAATGTTTAAATAGAGCAACAGAAATACTGTCGTCAATAGCAACCCTTCAACAATGTCTCCGCAGAGCACAAACTCTTTTCTAGTGGTGTTTTTTAATGCATCATTTAAGCTAACAAATCATTCTCGTCTACTTTGTTCAGTGAAGTCCCTCCCCACTGAAGCATGTGACTGAAGCTTTGAACCAATCACAGAGTACATCATGCTATAAAGGATTGTTTCATTGGTTGGACATACTGAATGAATACTCAATGGGTCCAATAAATAGTGTTTTGGTTTGTTTGTTATCATTTAGACCCCAGAAGAGCTGGAAGACGACTCTGACTTTGAGCAGGAGGACTATGACGCCCGCAGCCGCACCAGCGTCCAGACAGAAGATGACCAGCTGATTGCGGGACAGAGCGCCAGAGTGAGTGTCTCGCACTTTTCCTCTGTCACTTCCATCACAATATCAAACCCCACACTGCTGCTGCGTGCGTCTACTGGAAAATTACAGCTACTGTCAGAATAACAAGACAGCCAGCCTGTCATTGCACACAATAATATGACTCTCAGTTTAACAACAAAGAAACACTACAGTATAGCTTTATATATATCTATAACCTACCTTTTCCCAGCATACATATACTGCAGCTATAAACTGCAGGTTACTGCAGGTTAACTGTGAAATGGGGAAGTTGCCACACAACAGTTATTGTAGAATAACTATAAGGTTTTAAATCAAAAGTCCAATTACTTTAATGTTTGCTATTACGGTCGTGCTGTATGTTGGTTTCAGAAGCCTAGTCTATAAATTCACTTGTGATTTTTGTTTTCTCTTTTCCAAACCAAAAACTACGGTAGTCGTATATTTTTGCTTGTATTAACTGTTAAGTAACCAAATGAAAACATGAAAGATATATTGTATATAAGGTAGTTTTTAACCCAATGGTTGTGTTTATGATTTTTTTTTTACAAATGTCAATTAGAGGCAGTTTGTTGCAGCGTAATTAAACATTTACATTTTATAGAGTTTACAATATCCGTTAGCCAACACAACAGTTTGACGTTTTTGTATCCTACCATTTACATTTTGACAGTTTCTTAAATTGTTTTGTGCCTCAAATTGTCAGTAAATTGTTGTTTTACTGTTTACATGGTAAAAATCCTTTAGTTGGCTATTTAATGACAGCTTACCCCATATAAGGTCTGTTTAATATGACGTTATTCCTGGTGTCCACTATATCAAGATAAACATTTCATTGCTTCTGTGACATTTTTCTTTAGTAGGTTACGAAGCGGGAGACAGACACACAGATGTATTTTTACTTCCACCAGAATCAAATTCTCCATGTATAAATTATTTTGATCGCTGCAGAGATTGTACAGTAGCTGAAAGTGTGACAGTGTGTCTGTGTGTAAGCCGGTGTCTGACAGCAGAGCTCACCAGGGTTCGAGGCTTAACCCACATTAGTGTATGTGTGAATAGTGCACAGTGGGCTACTTACGATACATTAGAAGACTGTCAGTATGTGACTGTAAAATATTGCTGGCATTCACACGCGTAAACCATAGCCCTGTACGATACCAATTAGTAGACTCCGCTTAACTTCAGCTCTTTATGCAAGTCTCCTTGCTGTAACTGGTACAGCATGATGCTAGCAACACTAAGGTCATGGGTTCAATTCTAACACACATGGTTTAAATGCACTCAAAGTCGCTAAGTAAACACAATCCAGCATAACCAGGAGGTAACTGGGATGAATAAGTGCTGCGTTTAACTAAAGTCATTACCGTTTGTCATTACCGTTTTTAACGTAAACACGATTCTTTCTATGTAAATTAGGCTTGTTTTAGATTTGCAAAACATCATTTTCTGCCTTACACGGGTGATAAATGGAATTTAGAATCATTTGTGTACATTTTCTAGTGATTATAATATTTGTAATTTATCAAATGATAGAGAAGAAAATAAAAAACGCTGTATCTTCACATAAACAGTGTAGGCGAGAACTCTCTGCTTTCTGAAGAGTCTATTTTGGTACCTGGATTGCAGTGGCGTAATACTGTACAGTCTCTCATAGTATGACAGATCATGGTTGTCTGCTTTATCCCCCATAACCCAGCATTCAGAACTGACCCGCAAGATTGAATTGTAACAATTGTTAAGCACAAATTCTGTGGGCGTGTTTGCGGCCTTACTCGATTTGCATAATTTCGTCAGTGAAGCAGACGTTAAAATGGTGCAAACAGAGCGAGGACATAAACTGCGCCATTAGCAGACACCGTAAATTCGTAGTAAATTCCCTCCTGCGGTTTCAGGCTTTATAGATTCAAGTTCTCCTAGAAGAGAAATAGAACCAAGCATTTGTTCACACAAACAAACTCTACAACTCTGTCTGTTAGCGCCATGATAGGATAACAGCACTGATAGGTCAGCCATAAAATTGAACTCCGTATCTGGGCCACTTTATTTGAAATGAGAGAAATTAAATAGGTTTTTTGAGGTATTTCTAATCCAGCGGCGCACACACACAAACACACAATGTGAGTGTGTTGAATGAATTGTGTTTGGGGAAGGATTTTGTTATTGGTGGGATTCCGAGAGATTTGGGATAAGTGAATTCTAAGGATGTTAAGAAAAGGAAAATTCTTCCCATCTTCTATAAACCCTCTTTCCATACACCACATCCACAATTTGGGAACAGTGGCATAGGGATTATCCTCGTAGCATCTCGTTAACGCTGATTGGCTGCTTCATAGGCTTCTTAAGATCTGATTGGTTGCTGCATAGGCACATTAAGAGCTGATTGGCTGTGAGGTTGGGTATCGTTCTGACTGGTCTGACAAGTCGCACAGGTGGTAATAGCACAAGAAATAACTTCCAAGTTAAAATGAGTGTTAACATCGTTGCGTCAGCCCTTCATTTCAAATGCCCAGGAGCGCATTGTCTTCTGAAAAGAAATGGTTTTCATCTTATAATCGCATTTTCTCCCAGGACTCCTTCTCTTTTTTATGCATAATTGCTTGTTAAATAAACAAGCAAAAAGCTACAAATCTTAAATGAGCAGCTGGCTCATAATTAGCTTTTATCTTATGACATCCTTGGGCAATAATGGCATATATCTGCTTATAATTTCAGACAAAAACCCATTTAAGATCTTTGACTTGTCAAAGTACATATATAGACTTTCAAAGCACAGGCTTGCCTTTTTTAAGCTCATCTTCCATCATGACTGTATATTTAATGGTCCAGTATTTCCGCACATTCTCCGACCTGATCCGGTCACCCTTCTCTGACAGAATGTTAAAACAAATGCATAATTTATTGACTGGTGTAAGAACTGAGGTAATTATACATTTATCTCACAAATAATATTGCACCTTAACTGTATCTGTGACCTTGCGAGAAAATTAATGCCCTTTTGGACCGGCTCAGAACCGCTCTGGAGAAAGAATTAATTCCTTGACAAGGAGAGAAGGCAGAAGAAAGGATGGATTTTCTCTTTATGCGCATACGATGTCAAGGGGTTCCAGGAGACCTTATGATTAAGTGCTAACTTTCCAGACCTTATACAAAGGCATTTTATTGGGGTTATAAAACGTCACTTGCTTTTTCTGTCCTAAAAGGTATTTTCTTTACAAAGTTTTAGAAGAATAAAAAATTCTGTCATAATTTAATCTAATTCTTTTCAAACCCATATGTTATTTTTTTCTGTGGAACACAACTTTTTTATGGTACGTTTATGGTTCTTGTTGGCGGTCTTGGAGATTATGAATTGTAGGTGTGTGTCTACAGCAATGAAACAATTCTTCAAACAAAATTAACATTTTTGTTCCGCAAACAAAACAGTGTACACATTTGCAACATCATAGAAACTGAACATAACGACAGATTTTCATTTGCAGGTGAAATTTTCCTGTCACCTCAATTTGTTTCCTTATGAGAATTCATCTGAGAAATGTGTTATATTGATTTTATTTTTCTGTGGCGTCGTGTCTTCACAGGCCATCATGGCTCAGCTTCCTCAGGAGGAGAAGGCCAAGATCGCTGAGCAGGTGGAGAGCTTCAGGCAGGAGAAGAGCAAGCTGGACGCAGAAGTGGCTAAGTGGGACGACAATGGAAATGACATCATTGTGCTGGCCAAGCAGATGTGCATGATCATGATGGAAATGACCGACTTCACCAGGTACACCCACATCCTGGTGTCAGCGATAATGCAGTAAATGTTATTTGGTGCATTTTTAAGGCATTATTTTCAACAACAATCTGTTTGTCAAGCTGTTTTCTCCTGATGCACTTTTGCGTGTTTATCATGCAGATATAGATTGTTTGATTTCACTACTCTGTGTAGTGTGCAATCTTCCGCCCATTGTGAGGAATCATAATAGATTAATAGTTCCAGTTTTGTGCTGTGACAGGGGAAAAGGCCCTCTGAAGAATTCCTCTGATGTCATCAATGCCGCCAAGAAAATCGCTGAGGCCGGATCCAGAATGGACAAGCTCGCCCGCGCCGTGGCTGACCAGGTCAGAATCCTCCCCAACCATCTTCATCTCTATCTCCGTTAAAAGAAAAGATCAAAGCCCTGGGTTGTCTTTAATATAATTAGCTGCTATGAGGTGTTGAATTCATGATGAGATGAGCACCCTCTTCAGAACCTGCTCATCGACACTTTTAAGGTCCAATCAATCAGCTCCTTGTAATAGCAAAGAAAGACCAAGGATGTGTTAAACAGCAGCTCTGTGTGAAGGACATTATGGAAGGGTGTCAGTATATATATATATATATATATATATATATGCGTGTGCTAATGATGGCAGCTACAATGTTATGCATTCTCTGGGGTTATTATGAATATGTTTTTTTTTATCTCAGGTATCATGTTGACACCCTTATGTAAACTAATTGGCTATCTTACTAAGCAACGGCTAACTAACAATTTATTTCTAGTTTGCTAGGGTTCACTGTACAAAGGGGTTAACTTGCCATTGTGTAAATAATTTATATTACAATAAATAAAGTATACGTGCAGAACCTAACCAGAGCATACACTAACCCCTCAACACAATTATGTCTACATTTGCATTATATAACAAAATACACTATATAAAACATTTCACAAAAGAAGTGTAAGTTGTAGAATTGTTATTTATTTATGTTTTTTTACATGCCACTGAAATTTGTATCTGCACAGCAGGACTGACCCTCTTGTTTTGGTCCTAAACTCTGGGAGAGAAATCAAGAATCTTACAAGACTCCTGAAACCCGCTGTGTCACCACTGGCTAAGACTCGTGCCATATTCCTTTTCCCTTACACAAAGAGACATAAGTGAGAGGAACCCGATCACCATGCTGATCAGGGTGTAATACGAGTGCCTGAGCCAGACAGTTCCTGCTTTTCCAAACAGAATACTGCTCCCCTCAGGCCAGTGTGATCCGCCCACAGCGGCCATCTCTCCTCCCCACAGATATCACACACTGTGTTTGTCGGTTAGTCTGAACAGGTGGCTCGCCTTGTCCTTTACCGAACCTTCTCCACCAGCAAAGTATTTACATCTAATGGCCATCTGGGGTTTTTGGGACTCATCAAGGGTCCATATTCATTTCAGAAAGAATCTCTGAGTAGGAGGTGTTAAACAGAATCGGGTTCTTAATAGTCATAAATGCTCCTCTGTACAAACTGATCCACAACCGAAAGCTCTTGTAGGACGGGTTTCATTCATATAGGGGCTTTGAGTGGTTTGTCATACGGTACGTTGGTACCGTGTGGAATACAATGGAGAATTGAATTGGCCCTCATCAGAAACGCTTTAAAATAGCCCTGTAACTGCGGTACTTGACACAGTTGACCCAAAGCTGCCGGTCTCTTTATGCTCCCCTGGAGGTGAGAAAAGATAGTTCTCCTTTCATGCGATTTCCTTCTGTCTTCCTCCATTTTCCCCTCACAGTCACTCGGCACAGTAAGAGGTCGCCTCATGCAGAGAGACACTCCGGCTCTAAACGCTATGGATGTTAAAGGCACTCCGCCGTGTCAAAGATAAAGCGACCTCAACAGTTATTAAATGTCCCATCAGTCTTTTTCACTCAGAGTTCATGTGAAGCTTTGGGGGAAGAGAAATATGGCCAGTAAGTTCTGGTGGAACTTCATACTTAACGACTTTGCATAGTTACTGTAACCTCAGCGCTAGCGGAATGAGGATGCGGCGTGTTGACGTGGTAATCTGGTCTTGGCATGGAAGGTGCTGCGTGTCTAAATTTGGAGGATTTAAAGTGACAGAAGGAGGGGAAGGGCTGGTGTAAAATGGTGAACGAGAGGCGCTCATCCATGGCCTCAGACCGGGCAACTTTTAAGTGACGCAAACTTTTAGTCAAGTGAAGCAAACATTAAGCGACGTATTTGACCTAAAAAACGACAATTTCACACACAGCTAATAAGTTATACTCACTATAATCATTAAAAAAACAACCAACCTATGTGCTATTGACAATGTTAATGTTTAATTAATTTAATCAATGTATTTATGTTTGTAAATGTGGTCGGTACATTTTGAAGACAGGAGTGATAGATGTGTGTGCTTATTTTTTTAACCTTTCACTGTTTTCATAATTATTTTTAGTTGATAACAAAGTCTGATGCCAGTTTATCGATATCAACTCACGCCCTTCTAAATACCGTGCACAGGATTTAAATTAGCCAATCCTACTTTGTCTTTCTGGCTTAGCTCATGAATATTAATTGCTTTACTTCACCGGGCAGTTCAAGAAGGTTACCCGGCAACATCATCATGACCTAATTAATAATAACAAGATAAGCAGTTGCTGTGTCATGACATCACAAGCGGTCCGCCCCCCCCCCCACCACCCCTACGACTTGCTCTAGCACAGATTAAAAACACTTCCAGGAAATGACGAAAGTTTTGATTTACTCTGATATGGGCTAGTGTCTATTTTATAACGCTTCTGCTAACCTTCAGGGACGCAAAGTATTTACAAATTGAGTCGTCTATCAAACGTTAATTTAATGTTGTGCTTCATATTTATGTGTACAGTGTTCCTATACAGAAAATAAATGATGGTTCTGAAAGCAAGGATTTATGCCTCAGACTTCAGCCAGTGTGTGATGATGAAGTACTCAGAGTCATCTTCACAGTGACACAACCTTCATCTTCAGTAATCATCACTTAGGAAACCCCTCACCGCATATGTGTGAATATTCAAGGGTTAAGCCTCTGCTATGTCCTCCATCTCTTTTAGTGCCCCGATTCGGCCTGCAAACAAGACTTATTGGCTTACCTCCAGAGAATCGCCCTCTACTGCCACCAGCTCAACATCTGCAGCAAAGTCAAGGCTGAGGTTCAGAATCTGGGAGGAGAACTCATCGTTTCAGGGGTGCGTTTCACTAATTCGTATCGTGTGGCTGTTGGTATGACCTCTGCAGTACATTATGTAAAGGAAGGTTCTTTAAATCCAGTCCTGGAGGGTCATTTTCCTGAGTTTCGCTCCAACCCTATTTAAACACGCTTGAAAATTATTGGTAGGTGTGTAAAACAGGAGGTTGGAGCTAAACTCTGCCGCATGGTGGTCCTCCAGGACTGGATGTAAATGGACTGCAGTGATGTATCCTAAGTATTAAACAAAGGTTATGTTGAAAATAACATACTACCGTATTAAAATAGCAGCATGCATACCGTGCACAGCAGAGCTGGAGTCAAAAAGTGACCTTTTGAGATCCTGGACCTTACGAGGTCCATGTCAAGGTCATGTTTGTTTGATCTAAAGGATCTTGAGACCAAGACCACAAGAACTCCTGTGCACAGTATGCAAATCGTACACCTACTGGAATACTGTATCCCACAATGCAGTGCACTGTGACCTGACCTTTCGTAATGTCACAGATGCGGCAGAAACGATATCAACAAATTAAGATATCAAAAAGAATCGTCAGCATCTGATTCTTGACTTATTATTTCATTCATGGTTGTCATTTATTGACTCATTGTTTTAATAGGACTGTCATTTTTCCACAAAACTGGATTTAAATGGTAAAAGGTCGAAAATGTATTTGACTTAATAAAGTCACATGACACTAATGCAACACGTTACAGTCTGATACATTCATTGTTGCATGCTATGTATGTGCTATTTACCATACTATTTTAAAAAATATTATGTATAATCCAATATATTTCAGCCTCAGTTATTAACAGTGCTCTAAACATAGAAACCAAGAGTCCAATAACCTCAGTGTTTCCTCCTCTCCTGCTCTCCGTCCAGCTGGACAGCGCCACGTCCCTCATCCAGGCAGCCAAGAACCTGATGAACGCTGTGGTCCTCACAGTTAAAGCCTCTTACGTGGCCTCCACCAAGTACCAGAAGGTTTATGGGACAGCGGCGGTCAATTCTCCAGTGGTGTCCTGGCGCATGAAGGCCCCAGAGAAGAAGCCCCTGGTGAAGAGAGAGAAACCAGAGGAGTGTCAGACCCGTGTCAGGAGGGGCTCCCAGAAGAAGCACATCTCCCCCGTCCAAGCCCTCAGCGAATTCAAGGCCATGGACTCCTTTTAACTCCGCACCACAGATGCCCAAAAATTCCTCTCTTGATTTCCTCGCCTCGTTACGGCTTATTTTTTCCGAGCTGTATCTTGTTCCAAGCAGCGACGTGTGTGTTTGTGCCCAGTAAATGTCTGTGAGCTGGAGGGTTCGGCCGTCTGTCCTGTTCCAACCAAATTTCGCTGTAAATGAGAAACAAACGAACAAACTCATGAAGGAGAGTGACTTTACAGTGTGGGCTTCAGTACAATTCATGTGATGTTTATTATTAACAGTGTTGTCACCGATGGGCCATATATACACAGATATATAAAAGAACATAATCTATGGTATAGTAGTGTCGGCCCCTCACCGAGGCAGGGGTGCTGCTTGCCTTCCAAATGACTTTTTTTTAATAATTGTTTTTATTATTGTTATTATTATTTAAAATGACCCATAGGAATAAGAATAACTTGTTAGAATAAATAATCGGTGACCTGAGGCCGTAGTTTTTGCATTTCAATTTCTTTAATTCTATTATTGTGTCACTAACCATGACAGCCAGGTTGGCTATAGTATTACAATTAGAAAAGGACTGGTTGTGTGGTTTGCTCTGACTGGTAGAATCCTGCATACCTTTATAGTCCTGATTCTCTAATAAACTTGCAACTGTGTGTTCTGAGTGGAATTCTTTTTGTACCTAGAAGTTGGACCCTTGTGATCCATGTTTGCACGTTATTTTTGCACTAGTAACTGATGCCTGATGTACTATATTGCGACGCAAATATGCGTTTTGATTGCATTTTGATGAACACAGTTACGAATCCCTTATGTCTGACAAGTGAGATCTTGTATCAAGCTGATCTTCACCACCAAACAGGTTTTGTGTTTGTGTTTGAGTTCTGTTTGTGCGTCTCTTTAAACACTCGCAAATAAAACCTTTGCTGCTGTTCACAAACTTTAGGAGATTAAAAATGAATAAAGGCCAGTTTCAATGGACCAGACTGAGAAAAATAAAAATAATACCAAATATTCTAAAAATAAAATAGATAAAAATAATGATAACGGTATGCATTTGAAAATAAAATAAAACGGACCCTGGTTTTTAAAAACAACAGTACAATAAATGCAATAGTCAAATCTATAAAAACATAAACCTGGATGAATCGCTGCTGATGTGTTTATGAGCTAGTCATGTTATTGTACAATTTTGTAAAGCTGTTGTAGAGGGGGGTGGAGCAGCATCTTATGATCTACATGTTCACTGTAATGTAGTTGTCTCTTGTTCGCAGTCAAAGTCTTTTAAACAAGATTATCAAACGAATAGAAGGCAAGTCCCTCACTACATACCACCTGACCCCCCCATACACACACACACACGGGCTTCATGTGTGATGGGATTAACACTGCACATAATGAAACTCAATGCTAAAGGATTAGCCAGAGGACACACGCGCCAATATCTGCCATTTACACGTCATTTACCGTAATTAAAGCTTCTTAGCACTTGTGTCAAGACATGCTGCATGAAGGCTTTTGAGAGACGCTCAATACTTTCAGTAAGCAGGATTCCAAAATAAATAAAGAAACAGTATTGAAAGTATTGAAGTGTTGACTTCAATACTCGACTTCAGCACTTGACTATGAAATGTGAATGTACATAAAGGTCAGGATGTGGCTGTAGCTCATTACTTTGTATATAAACAAAAGCAGACTGCAGCGCATTTGAGTCAGATTCACGCAGACACAACGGCAGTGCTTGAATGAGTTTCGGGCTATGATGATTCTCTTTAAAGCAGTGCACATCCTATGCAAAAGGAATTTTTGAATACGTTGTTGCATTTTTAATGGCCAACTTGTTTCACTGATGTTTCGCCACACAGTCGTACCTCATAAGAGTGATTCAATCACTATTTCATCGAATCGCTCGCATGTTTTGTGTTTATAATACAATATGCAGCTCTTAGCGAAACCAAACTGTGAAAGCGAGCTGCGATGTACATGAGAGAACAGGGTGAGGACGAGATGTTTTAAGACGTTACAAAAACAAACCTAGTTCTGCACATTAAATCCTGCGTTCCTGCAATCCTCAGCAAGTTGGTCCCACATCAGAAGCAGAGGCCAGAACCAATGCAAGCGTTACTGTATTCCCCTCACAAAATCTCGACCCACGGTTGGTGTCTTATAAGCTTCAAAAAACAAGCAGAAACATTTAAATGCCCCTGAGTCTTTCTGACTAAACCAAACTCGACCGGAATGCAAATACGACACACAGCGGCCGTGGGAAGCTTTGCCTAAATTATCATTAACATAAATGATTGGAGGGAAAATCAAGATGCGAGGCCGTTGCGTCGTACCTCGACCTGAGCGCCGTTGAACTGACATTTACACAGCATGAAGCCCTCCATTTAAAACTGGAAAGCACTAATGCCACTAAACACAAAAGATCTAGTTTCTTTTTTCTAGTCAAATCTAGTTTTTACAGACCCAGGAAGTCCACGTACCATCCTGGCAGGGCCTACAGGGGCAACCACAGAAGCATCATTCTCCCACTGTGGACTCCTGGGCCAATTAAGCCTTTTGTTAATGTAAATGTTTGCTACCCGCGCTAAGAGTGTGGAACGTACAATTTATCTTTTTGTATGTGCGTTCTTTTTTTTATCCTAACATTTGCTAATGTACTCGCTAAATAGCTCTGATGGAAAGGTTATGCGGCTTTCACAATGAGCAGAGACAGTGACTGCATTTTGAGAGAACTTTCCATTGTGCAGTATGTTGCAAACTATTGAAAGATTTTCTAGTATTTCTAGTGCAACTTTAAATTACATGCATATGTACACCGTATACGTACACACACTGATGTACTATATGATATACGGCACATATCCTGAACCAGCAATTCTACATTGTGGGTGTAAATGTCTGTTGTATAACTTGTGTAAAGGCAATATCACACTCGCGGCGGTGCTGTTACGGCCATATATCAGCACTCTGATTACATCACTGCCACTGTTGATATACAACCATAATATACTCTTGCCTGTGTGATATTCCTTTAATGCACTTTTAGTTCGTTATTTAAATTCCTCTCTGGCACCAATTTTACACCATACTCTAAAATCAGAAGGTTTTTCAGGTGAATGGTGAACAGATCTGTAAACAGCTCTAATAGTCTTTGAGTTCATAAGCGGTGGCTGCCATTAGATTACAGTCTTGTATATGCAGAGATATGAGTTTTCTTATCAGCATACCCTTTAAATTCTTTCTTATCACTTTTATGGAAACCGGTTCTTAGGGGAGCTTTACCTTCTCAAGTCCATTAGTGAAACTAGCTAACGGTAAAGATAAAAGTCATAGATAAAAACTAATTACACTACCTAAGCCTTAAACAATAAACTAACAGACTTTCTGTGATGAAAGAACACCAAATATGAACCACGTTGTTGCCGAATGAGGATAAATAATTTACTTTATTGCAGACCCTGATAAGCATCGCTAATATTAAACTTATGTTGTTTTGCATGCTGGTATGTCACCACCAGGCTTCTTAGCTAGTTTAACCAGCAAGACATCCTTGGTAAACTTCAGCTAGCTTCACCAGAAACACTATGCTTGTTGACTAGCATTTTTGGTGAACAGCTGCTAGACCATCATCAAACCAGAAAACCGGCCTGAATCAATTCGCAAAGCCATGTTGACACTTCTCCAAAGGAAGCAATTTTCACACATGGAGGAACTTACGAAAGGTAAATTGTTCCAAAAATTGTTCCAAAACATCAGAAATTCAACTGGATTGCCTGGAGCCCTATTGTGTAGAGACCATGAAAAAGATGATTTGCCACTTGACTCTGGAGGACTTGTTACACCCAGTAGATAGACCAAATTTAAATGAAATGTTTGCTGCTTGCAGATGGGGTGCTGCTGAGACAGAGGCTTGTTAAACCCAGCGCTATCTCCTACAGACTTGAGGGAAGGTGTACTCACATATCCTGGAGTACACCTTCCCCAACACACACAAACACACACATGTGAACAGCAGTAATGGAGCAGGAGTACAGCTGTGAGGAGGGGAAAAGACTACTGTGGTGTTACTATTAAGGGTGTGAGGCTGAGAGATGTGACAAGCTAACACACCAACCATATGCAAGGAGAACACTACGCAAGATAATGCCAAGGTTTTATATATATATATATATATATATATATATATATATATAC
>JAZGTJ010005972.1:0-19319 GCA_036877575.1 Botia almorhae | reverse complement strand
CACACACACACCCTGACACATACAAATACCTGACACACAAACACATACACATACCTGACACACACACACCCTGACACACCCACACATACCCTGACACATACACATACCTGACACACATACCCTGACACACACACACATACTTGACACACACAGACATACCCTGACACACGCACACACACACTGACACACACACTCACACTCAGAGGTTTGTGTCGTGCACTCGCAACACTCACCAGCAGATGTCGCTGCTCACACAGTTTCTCACCACAGACTCTCATCATCATCATCATCTTCTGAGATGAGACAATGGAGGATCACTGATGTCATCTCAGATCATGTACATTAATGACTAGAAGCTACACAGGCGGCTGCTGGACGCAGAGCTGCTGAAGGGTATCGATTAGGTTTAGGATCAATCTACTGGATTCGGATAAACGCGTGAATTGCTGCGTGGACTTCAACAAATGAATCTTGTGTGAAGGCAGATCTCATCACAGCATCACGCAACATGATCATGTCTCTTCTGTGGAGGATTTAAATGTGTTTCTTTATTTTAATATTCATATTGTTCATTGTTCAATTTTTTTGGAAACGTTCTTATCATTAAATCATTTGAAAATGAGTTTATAGATCACAGATTTAAATAAAGTGGTTTTACACTCCCTCGACACAGTCCTGAGGTTTAATCTTCAGATTAAAGATGTATTTCTGACAGTTCGTCCATCACCTCGTGAGCAGCTCAGACCTGTAACCACTGCGCCACTCCACCCCTGAAGATCTGCCGTGGGTGTCTGACGCGCAACAGGGAGAAACTCTTGGCGATCATCAGTGTCATGAGGTTTGAATCTCTCCGCTCGCGCTGCGTCCATCATGGCCAAAAACATCTCTCTGTACTTCCGTATCGTTGAAGGACGAAATCTGCCCGCTAAAGATGTGTAAGTTCGAGCTCGTCCTGTGTATCGTAAATGTTTTAGTAAAAGCTCCGGAGTTATGATGACTTTGACATGAGGATGGTGTGTGTGTGTGTAGTTCTGGGACCAGTGATCCGTACTGCATCGTCAAAGTTGACAATGAAGTCGTGGCCAGGTGAGTGTGTTTTTACGCTTAAGGTCAAACCATTTCTCACAGGTAACGTGGAATAACACAAATGTCGTAGATAAAAAAAAATTATTTTCTTCTGAAAATATTTTTTCCTAAACGTTTTTTAAAGAGAGAGGGTTTGGCTAGTATGTAGTATTTACACTGAGTTGTAAAATAATAAGTGTTGTGAGTGTGTGTAATCACAAGTAAAGTCAGGTGTGTAAGATGTGTTTGCATGATCAATGAATGTAAGTGTTAATTATTGGTGTTATTGCTGTGTTGTTCTGCTGTCATAGTGATTCATGTGGTGCTCAGTTCTCTGTAAGATCTTGAACTCTCCTGCTGGTTAACACTGATGCTGTGCTGCTAATGGTGCTGTGATCCCTCTTCACTCACCTCCTCTGTACCCTACAGAACCTGATCCAGCATCAGCCGTTACCATGGAGAACAGCCAATAATTGGAAGATCTCCCACAAAACATGATCTGTGTGTCAGTGTGTGTGTGTGTTCTGCTTTCAGATGCTGTATTTTGAGACAGCACACCTGGTGTGGTGCATATTTAAAAAGCGTTGTGTCTTTTGAAATGGAAATGATCAAGCCTCTCTTTGATAAATAGGTGAATTAGTCGATTGTTCTCCATCATCGTCACTAATAGCCATTGAAATTGTTTTCTGTATCCAGGCAGATTCTCTCGGGCTTGATGTCGCATGAGTCTGTGTTGTCGCTGAACGGTTGCAGTAAGTCTTTTGTAAACAGCATGTGCACTAAAGGTCTTCTGCTCTGCTCCATCTAGAACAGCGACCATCTGGAGGAACCTGAACCCGTTCTGGGGGGAGGAGTACAAGCTTCACCTGCCCACCGGCTTCCACTCACTCACCTTCTATGTGATGGACGAGGACACTATTGGGTAACACACACTGATGAGTGTGTTTACTGGTGACTGTCACACCTCGCTGGTCATGTGTCATTATACATGTGTGAGACACGCGAGTACTGCTGCCATCACACAGCAGACGGACCAGCGGTCACATCCCAGACTCATATATAATTGAGCAAAATGCTGTCAGTGTGTATTTTCATCATATGAGAAAGAGAGAGAGAGACATTTCACTCCAGGGGAAAATATCAAACACGTTTCAAGTGATATAAGAGTGGCTGGATTCAGACCGTTTGAAGTGTGTACTTACAGCACGAGTTAAAAATGAGTGTAAACTCCAGAATGTGTGATCTCAGATGAGTACAGATGACAGCAGGCGCTTCTGCTCGTGTGTGTGTGTGTGTGTGTTCCATTCACTGTGACATGTGACTGTTCACTGATGCCATGTGATAGTGTAAGTGTGTATGTGTGAGTGTGTATGTGTGAGTGTGTGTGTGTGAGTGTGTATGTGTGAGTGTGTGTGTGTGAGTGTGTATGTGTGAGTGTGTGTATGCATGCCTGTCCCCTCTGATGTAAACACACACTTACAGAAGCACACAGGTGGTGTGCCACTCTTTTCTTCTCTCTGTCACATTCTCTTGCTTTGTTTCTGTCAGCATCTGATCTGTCCATCTTGTACATACGTACAAACATTATATTTTTATTAAATCACAGTTGTAGTTATTTGTGTCTCCTGTTCATATGATGCAGATTATTAAAGTGATCTTTGGAACATGTTCAGAATGAATGATGGTTTTGTGTTTGTTACAGTCATGATGATGTGATTGGAAAAATCTCTCTGAGTAAAGAAACCATCACAGCTCAACCCAGAGGTGAGAGATTTCATCTTAAACTCAAGTTGAGATTGTTTGAAGATGCTGTTTGACAGAGACAACAAACAATAAGATTCAAGACATCCTAACAACACAGTAACTGTAGTGGTGAAGAAATACAGTATTAAACTCTTTATCACAAACAGACGAGGCTAGGAACCCTGGCTAGTGCACTACTCAGTGCATACGGAGGAGTTATTAGTTCTTATGGGAAAAACATGATGTACAGTATGAGTGAGCATGACCCAGTGTGCACCTCCCCTACAGGAATCAGCTCTGACTCACCCCTCACCCACGGGATCATGGGAAGGGTTTGCAGTCTCACTCCGCAGATTTAGTGCTACTGTAACCCAAGCCAAAGTCTTTTATGTTATTTAAACAGCATAAAAATACAGTTCAGTACTACACTACACTGTTGTCACATGACCTCAGTACATTGCATGTTTGACTGGATACAAAACAGTGTGTGTGGTAGTGACCATGTGTTGCTTTTCACTTGGGCAGGTTTGGATAAGTGGTTGAATCTGACCCGTGTGGATCCAGATGAAGAGGTTCAGGGTGAACTTCATCTTGCCCTGGAGCTCCACAGAGATCTTCACAGAACCGTCCTGAACTGCCACGTCATCGAGGCTCGGTGAGAACCACACAGATCATGGTCTTCATCAACTTCATCTTTCTGAAGGCTGAATAGTTCCTCAGTTCTGCATGTTGGGATCTTGAATCCAGCAGCTCCACACCTGCAGATAAGAGAGAGAGGAAATGATTCCTGGAAAACAAAACACAAAGCTGTGACTGACAATAAAAGCGGTGAACACTGACACATGACCTCTGTACAGTTAATACACAGTGAGAACAGAAGAGTTTAATGTTCATGTCATCATCAGAACTCAGATCCTTCCATCTGGAGAGAATCTGATGAAAAATGTATGAGTTGTTTGTGTGGACGTCCTGTTGTGTCTGAAATGCTGTTGAATCGTTAGAGATTTACAGAACCAGTGAAGAACTGGAGAAACCATTGAGATGTAGAAAGAATCCAGCACAAGTCTTCATCTGCTCTCTTTTCCATTTTCAAATTCATTTGTCGTTCTTTATTTCTATGGTAAAAAAAAATCCTCCTGGTCAACATGTGATGTTATGTAATGTTATGTAATTACAGTTGCTTTATCAGGTCTGTAATTCTTGTAAGCTGCATTGGACAACAGCATCTGCTAAATCAGCACAGTTATATTACAGAGAGCTGTGATGAATAATGAATGTAGCAGGTCTGTGAGTGTCTGGCTTGTGATTGGTTGTTTGTGTTTACATTCAGAGATTTGGCTCCACGTGATATTTCTGGCACCTCTGATCCATTTACAAGAATCATCTACAACAATCTGAGCGCTGAGACGTCGGTGAGATCTTGTGTCTTCAGTCAGTGCTGCTGTTCTGAGATTTATTCTGACAGCAAACAATCCTAAAGACAAAGAACTGCATGAAGAATAAAAGATGAGGACTGAAAAATGAACAGATTTTATCAGTTTAATAACATATTTAAAAACCAAATCACTCAGAACTCATAGAAGCTTCTACACTGTGTGTGTGTGTGTGTGTGTGTGTGTGTGTCAGATAATCAAGAAAACGCGTTTCCCTCACTGGGGAGAATCTCTGGAGTTGTGTTTAAATGAAGGTGGAGATGATGAGGGTGGAAACATCATGGTGGAGGTCTGGGATTGGGACATGGTGGGGAAGAACGACTTCCTGGGAAAGGCAAGAAGATGCTCACTCGTTTGTATTGATAATGAGAAGTGTCATTTCTCCTCATGAGCTCCACTAAAGCTCAATGCTGATGCAGTCTCACATCAGCTCATGGCTTCATACTTCAACAGCACCAAAACAACACAGAACACACAAATATTGTTGGTTCTCAGTGCAAAATGTGAAATACTCTCTCTCTGTAAGCTGCTTTGAATGAAAGCACCTTCTAAATGAGTACATGTGAAATCATTTGTGTAACTGTCTTATATTGGATAAGAGATTTTCCTGACTAGAAACAGCACAGTATAAGATCCCTAAACATTTACCTAGATGAGCAGCTCAGTAAGTTTTAAAACTCATCAAATGTTTCCTGAATTTCAGCTGAAATACACGTTCTGTCCTGTCATTTGTTTAAACACACAGAAATGTACCCTGTGATGTGATAGCTTGTATTGAGAGCTGATTCTCGCTGGTGGAGCGTTCGGCAGCTGTTTCTCCTGATGCTGCTGGAGATGTTTGTGTAAACGTCCTGCTGCCTCTGAAATACTGTTACAGAATCATTACAGATTCAGTACACTCACTGTGCAATAATCCCTCCACAGGCAACATTCTCTGTTTAATACTGTTGTGTGGAATGTTTAGGATGTTAAATGTGTTTCTTATGAGGTGTGCATGTGATGTTTGTACAGGTGGAGATTCCTCTCTTATGTCTGTACAGAACTCCAGTACTGGAGGGTTGGTTTCGCCTTCAGCCGCTGGGAAACACAGAGGGCGACGCTGGGTGAGTGTGTGTGACTTTAAAAAAGGGACTCCATCTTAGAGCACTAGTAACCACTTAGCAACTCCCTAGAAACCAAACAGCAACATACAAAAAGAACATCTAACCTCTCTCGCTCGCTCTGTCTCTCTCTCTTACTCGCTCTCTCGCTCACTTTGTCTCTCTCTCTCTCTCTCTCTCTCTCTCTCTCTCAGGGGGAAACTGGGTGCCTTGCGCCTGAAGGTGCATTTGGTTGAGGAGAGAATTCTTCCGTCTGTTTACTATCAGCCTCTGATAGACCTGCTTGTGGAGGCTGTGATCTCTCCATCCGAGGTACCACACACACACACACACACACACTGCTGTGAGCTGCAGAGAAACTCAGTCAATCTGGTGGTTAGTCAACATTTAAAATCCCGTTCAGAGATTTACTTTATATAACAGTCTGTATATTTCATTTAATACATTATTGTTGGTGTTTTTGGAAGGCTTCCAAAATGGAATGATAAACAAAATTAAGACATTATCTGCTTTGCCTGTTTTGTTGCACTGACAAAATGAGTTTGAAGGAAAACAGTAACTGCAAACTGCAAGTGAGTATTTTGTGTAATGGTGGTATCAGGCAGATGACCTCACACCTCTGACCCTGCTGGAGGAGATCACCTCAGCAGAGTCTCGCCAGGACATCGCCATGACCCTGGTGAAGATCTACCTCAGCCAGGGACTCATCGTGCCATTTCTGGACTACCTCAACACCAGAGAAGTCCACAACACCAGTAAGCGTGTGTGTGTGTGTGTGTCAGTCTAGCTATATTTACACAGTCCCCGCCCCCCCCTCTGTGAGGTCATATCTGAACTGTTTCTGTTTCATATCAGTGGTGTGTTTTCTCATTCTCTGCCCGTGAGTTTGCCAGCGAGCGTGTGGGATTTTTCACCCTCGGCTCGTGTTTTATGTTGCGTTTGTGCCTGGCTGCTGATAAACAAAGTACCCACGTTTCCATAGCAACTCCACAGAAAGCCTGAAGAAAGGGAGATGGAAGCATCACAAGATGGGCGTGTCTATCAGCAAGTGACAGAAGATTGAAGAGACGGACAGGAGAAAAGAGAATCTGACCAACTGATCTAAAAACTTACAAACTCATGTTGTCCCATTTTCTGTCTCCAACAGCAGATCCGAACACTCTGTTCCGCTCAAACTCACTTGCCTCCAAAGCTATGGAACAGTTTATGAAGGTGTGTGTGCATCTTGAATACAGTTGTGTGTTTGTATATCCGAGAGGGCTATATTAAGTGTGTGTTTGTCAGGCTGTCGGGATGTTGTACCTACATGAGGTTTTGAAGCCCATAATCAATCGAATCTTTGAGGAGAAGAAATACATAGAGCTCGACCCCTGCAAGATAGACCTCAACCGCTCCAGGTCTGTTTAAACACACACACTCTCTCACACACACACATACACACTCTCTCTCTCTCACACACACAGACACACCTACACACACAGTCACACATACACACTCTCTCTGTCTTCCACACACACACAAACACACACACTCTCTCTCACACACACACACAGACACACCTACACACACAGTCACACATACACACTCTCTCTGTCTTCCACACACACACAAACACACACACTCTCTCTCTCTCTCTCTCTCTCTCACACACACAGACACACCTACACACACAGTCACACATACACACTCTCTCTGTCTTCCACACTCACACACACACACACACTTTATACAGAGAACCTTATAAACTTTATGTAGCTCTTTTGCTTTAAATCTGTTTATGATACACATTCAATACATAAATACATTTATAAACTATTATCCTGCTAAATGAGCAGCTGGACAACTGTTGCTGGTGTCCCTGCCAGCCATCTTAACTAACTTAACCAGGAGGAGTAAACTAGTACTGCAGGTAGAACCCTCATCTACAGCATCTCCTCCTCTCTCCAGACGGATATCTTTCAAAGGGTCTCTTTCAGAAGCTGAGATCAGGGAGAGCAGTGTGGAGCTTCTGCAGACCTATCTCACCAGTATCATGCAGGCCATCATCAGCTCTGTGTCCCAGTGTCCCTCTGTCATGAGGGTTGTGTTCAAACAGCTCCACAAACGAGTGGAGGAGCAGTTTCCCGAACCCGAGAACAAGGTCAGAAACATCCTGAGAATGTTTCTGCTCTGCTCTGTTTCTGGATGATGGTGTGTCCTTTACTCATCTCTCTCTCTCTCTCTCTCTCTCTCTCTCTGTCTCTGTCTCTGTTTCTCTTTCTCTCTCTCTCTCTCTCTCGCTCTCTCTCTCTGTAGGATGTGAAGTATCTGGCCATCAGTGGGTTTTTCTTCTTACGTCTGTTTGCTCCTGCGATCCTGACACCCAAACTCTTCCAGCTGAGAGACCATCACGCAGACACACGCACCAGCAGAACCCTGCTGCTGCTCGCCAAGGTCCAGCACACACATGCTTACACACACACACACACACCACACCACACATACGTTCATGCACACAAACACACACACACACATGCTCACGCACACAAACACACACACCACACCTGCTCACACAAACAAACACACACACACACTCATGCAGTCATTCAAATTCAAATTTTATTTGTCACATACAAGATCATACACAGTACGACATGCAGTGAAATGCTTTATACGACTGTCTTACAGAAAGAAAAATTTAAAATTTAAAGTTTAAGAAATTAAAGATTTAAAGTAAAATAAAGATATATGTAAAAATTTAAAGATTTAAAGTGGCAAGTATTTACAATGTAATGTATATAAATATATATGTAAAGAATATATTTATTCTTTATTTATTTTTTATATTTATTCATTCAAACACACACATGTTGGGTTTTCACATTTTATGGGGACATTCTATAGACGTATTGTTTTTTATATTGTACATACTGTATATTCTATCCCCCTACAATAACACTAGCCCTAAACCAAACCCTCACAGAACCTTTCTGCTGTTTTACAGTTTCAAATAAGCATCATTTAGTATGTTTCATAATCAGTTTCCCTCACTGGAAACACTGGCTGGTCGCCACAGTGTAGGTGTGTGTGACTTACCATCCTTGTGGGGAAAAGCAAGAACACACACAGAGTGAGACAGAGAGCTGTCAGTGGTGCTGATCTCTCCCCTTGTCTCTCTCTCTCTCTCTCTCAGGCTGTTCAGAGTGTGGGTAATTTAGGGCTTCAGTTGGGTCATGGGAAGGAACAGTGGATGACCCCTCTTCACTCCATCATTCTGTGCAGTGTGGCCTCTGTTAAAGATTTCCTGGACAAACTTATCAACATTGACAACGACAACAGTGAGTCACTGCTGATGACTGCCCACAAACAGATTACCATGGCAACAGATACAGAGAGACAGAAATAGAGAGAGACAAGCTATTGACATATTTTTCAAAGACAACAAGAAGTCTAATCGTTGTTTATAATTAAAGGTGTTGATATTTATATAATACATAATCAGAGTGTTGCTTTGTTGTTGATAAGGTGTTGTAGATGGTTTTTAGTGTATTGCTATGTGGTTGCTAGGGTGTTTAGGGTGACTTTGACCTCACATCTGCACCACACACACACACACACACACACACACACAGTGAGCACACAGCTTTAATATTTAATGCCCTTGAGAGCAGAACTGAGTTTGATGTTACTGTGCACGGGTTGTTTGTGTGTTAGTTCAATGCCTGTTGATATGATACAGGATAACAGCAGTAAGATTCAAGGAATGTTTACTGGTGTCATGTTTTACTGTATTTTCTTCATGTATGTGGAGTGAAATGATTACACTGTGAGTATGTCAGTAGACTGGTGTGCCCCCTGCTGTCTGCTCTGGAGCACTGCACAGTAAACCAGTTCATACACACAGGTACAGAGATCAAATCCAGCCCCTGTGTATGATTCATTTGTTAATAAACCATGTAAAGCACATACATTTTAGAGCAAGCAACCACCCTAACAACTACATAACAACCATCCAGAACACCTTAGCAACTGCATATTATCAGCCTGACAATCGCACATAACAGCGTCATTCTGGGCTTTACACAGATGTGTGTTTCTGCTGTCTCGCTCTTGTCTCTCTGCAGCGTGTGTCACTCCTCAGCGCACCGTGTTCTTACCCTCAGTCACAGTGAAGGAAGGTTTCCTGCTGAAACACAAAGCAGAAGGTCCACAGCTAATAAAGCGCTTGGCTTTTAAAAAACGCTATTTCTGGCTGAGCTCAGAGCAGCTGTCCTACGCCAAGAGCCCAGACTGTCAGGTCTGACACATACACAAACACACACTCATACACACACGTAACGTATGGAGGTCTTTCTATATAAACAGATTTGTGGCAGTCACTGGTGTGTGTGTGTGTTACAGGTACGCTCCTCTATCCCCGTGCAGTGTGTGTGTGCAGTGGAGCGAGTGGATGAAAACGGCTTTCAGCTGCAGAATGTCATGCAGATCATTACACAGGACGCAGACGAGCAGCTGCAGACCACATACCTGCAGTGCAAGGTGCGTTACAACACACACATTGGGTTTTTGTGTTGTATGGGGACATTCTATAGTAATGTTTTTATACTGTACACACAGTATATTCTATTCCACACTAACCCTTACAGAAAAGTTTCAGATTTTTAAAACCATCATTCTGTATGATTTGTAAGAGACCTAAAAATGTCCCCACAAGGTCAGACTACTGGTATTACTATAGACTACTGGTATTACTATAGACTACTATACTTGTGGGGATTTTCTCCATAATGTAGTGAATACCAGTCCACACACACACACACACAGTCTACATTAAAACAGCCATATGACAGATGTTTGTCTAACACATCACCTGTAACAGGCAGACAGATACACACTCAGTATACATTAACGTGTGTTTATGTATATATGGGTGTGTGTGTGTGTTTCAGAATGTAAATGAACTCAATCAGTGGCTGTCAGCGATCAGGAAGGTCAGTGTTTATAATGAAAACCTGCTGCAGTCGTTTCATCCTGGAGCTCATCACGGAAACAAATGGAGCTGCTGCCTGCAGCCGGACCGCACAGGTGTGTGTGTGTGTGTGTGTGTAATAACCTGATTATCTTCATTGGTAAGTTCACTGGTGCATTATTACAGCAATCACTGTACAGTGCTACAGTAAAAGTAGCAAGCTATTGTAATCTGATGCTACTGACACAGTAACAAAGTTTACTTTAGTTTCTGTGCTGTAATGGTTTCATGTTTCATTGGCTTTATATGATCATTATAAAGATTGTTACAGTTATTCAGTCACAGCAGTAGAGTGAGATCTCTGCTCACACACTGTAATCATAATGAGAAAGATTATAGTTTATTTACAGTGGTTTGTGTGTGTGTGTGTGTAGCTGCTGGCTGCAGTCAGACTCACTCTGCTGTGACTCTTGCGGACTGGACGGACCCGTTGGACCGTGATGCTGAAGCACAGATCATTTATAAAGAACTCCTGCAGGGTCGAGACAAACTCAGGTGCGTGTGTGTGTGTGTGTGTGTGAGAACAGTCACCTGATTTCTGTGGCTCATAAACAGATGCGATTCACCAAACTCCCAGCAGGTGTCCTCCCAGCAGTTTGTGTTAAAAGAAGAGTTATTATCTGCCTTTCACAAAGATCAGTATCATATATATATACATTAAGATATATAATTCTTCCAAATGTAACCTCAGAATTTTGAGGGTTAGGAGGGGTGCTTCAAATTAATTGTATTATTGAAATAAAAAAATAATGCAGTATTGAAATAAACGGACATTATAGAAAATAAGTTACTCTTACTACAGTAAAACAGAGGTAACTTGGAATCAGCTGTTAATGTCTAACAAAACCTTCTTACACTTTTTGATCATGTCATGTTTCATTATAAATATTTTACTGTATTAACAGAAATTATATTTTAATATCTTGGCAAACTGTATAGTTAAATGTTAAATTGCTGTAATGAAAAAGACTATCATCACAAATCTGCTGTTTGTGACACAGGAAAAAGTACCTGGACACACAGGAAATGGAAACAGAGGAACAGGAAATGACTCCAGTAAAGGCCAGTCACCCCCCATCAGGTCAGACACACCTCAGGTCATGTGACACAAACCTGGCTGAAGATGAGCCTTTTCACCAATATAAATGGCAGTTTTCTCTGACACATAACGAGAGATATCACACAGCAATAAATTCTCACCATTTTTCACCATGTTTGTGTGTTAGTGTCTGTTCAGGGCCCTTCTGAGCATGCTCAGACCGTCGTCTCTGGTCTGCTGGATGTTGTTTTGGATTTAGAACGAGCTCATTCATCCTTTAAGAGCAGAGAAACAGATGAGAGCAGCTCTGAACTCATAGAGCAGAAGAAGACGGATCACTGAACCTGACACTGTCCTCCAACACACATGATTATTACTGTACAATATTACTGTACTCACACACACTGTAACTGTACAAGTCAATTATGCAACTGTTTTGTCATGACACAGATACAGTTAATGAAGATTGTATGTTTTTAAAATTATTAAGGAAAATCTGTGGAATTATTTTTATGTATTTGTGACAACTTGGTAAATCTTTAACCAGCTGCCACACAGTGGCTTTTTAAACCAGCTGTGTGTGTGTGTGTGTGTGTGTGCTCATCTCGCAGCCTGCATGGCATTTCACTAAATGACGTGACCCAGTTTAAAACACACACACAGTTTCTGTTATGATCACACAACACAACACACAACTATATGTGCAATTTGGTTTCTTCTGTAGAGGTGTGAAGTAGTTACTGACCAAACAAACAATGTTTCTGGACTTATGTTGTAATTTAATATTTCTATATTTGCACAAAAAGGATTCATATCTTGTAATATCAATATTCACTTGATGTATTGCTTTATTTTGAGGTTTGCTGTCTGTTAAAAAGGAAATGCTCTCAATTGTGCTGTGGAGATATTCTGCTATGTTGTATTCAGGTTATGAGTGTAAATGAGGGCAGTTTTTATCTGCAGCCTCATGGACAGTTGATGTGCAGTATATGATGATGATTTTCATGTTTCTTTATAAATGAGGTAGATAGTTGTTGGTCATCTTAGTGTGTTTAGTGATCTTTTGTGCAAGACAACAGTGGAGTCATTTTGACCTTTTTTGCCAAACTGATAATGTTTCGAACATTTGCTGCCCTCTACAGTAAGATGCCTTTGTTGGGTTAAAACACATTAAGTTTATCTGCCGTGCCTATAAAACGATAAAAGTATTTACACAAAACTACAAAACACTCTCTGCTGTTTTTTCAAACACACAAAGACTGAAACAGTTTGACCTTCAGTATTTCACACACTGTCATTTAACATATAGCCAGGCTGTAATACTTATAGCTCAGTTTAAATCCTTCCATAATAACATGACAAAATGATCATGTAGATTTAACAGGAACAAAAAATACGTCAAATAATTATGTGTCAGAAAAGAGAAACACAAACAGCCTGATATTTCTCTTCAGTTTTATTTCACGGGAAACAGACATGCAACACGGTCATAACAGTATCATTAAGACACATGATAAAAGCCCTTTGTATCATCAAATATTTGAAACAGATTCTGTTGCTGACTTTAATTCTATTGCCTGTCTGTGACGAGAATGAAATAAACAGATTAACAAATAAACAGATCATTGTATTTGACATCAACAGATGGACAGAATCCCCCAAGCAATTAAACATCCATCATCTCCTCTATATTACTTCACCTCACCATTTACCATTACAACAAATGAATGAAGAACAATCTGCTGTCAATGTTTCAGGCTGTGACACATTTAAATGTGTGTCACTTCTAAACTGGCATCAGAACTGATCATGTTCTTCTGGGAAACAGCTTCTCTTCAGCATCTTCTATTTCAGTTCTTCTCATCTCATGATCATACAGAAGATCAGGTCAAACTGAACGAGGCTCAGTAAAGCCTGAAGGTACATCAGCAGATCTTTATCACCACATGCTGTGAAATCACCAGGTCTGCTTACCATCAGAACCATCTTAAGCTGAGCAGAACCATGATGAACACACACACACCTTTGTTCCACCTACAAACACTAAAGCTAAAAACAAGCATGCAGTTGAAGGACGTCCCCTCAGATACAGTATTACTGTAATATAGCGAGTGTAGTCAAACATCTGAAAATAAGGTGTGTGTGTTATTTTTGTGTGGACAGGTGATAGATGATCTAATTAAGCCTAATGAGGGGGTATAATTAGTCACCTCTTAGACAGCACGCGGGTGAGATCTCACATCTGCTCCCCTGCAAACGCACAGCACAAACACACGCTGACATTCACAGTGAGACCAAAACTCATCAAATGTGTCAGAACTCTGAAGCAGGTCTGGGTGTAAACCACACAGACGAACACAGATTCCAGTTTATAATCCAGTTAAAATTCCCGCACTCCTCTGAAAGATTTTTGTTTAGAATGAGACTGAGATCTGAAATCTGTTATTTCTTCACCCAAGAGAAACTTTCTCTGATCTGTTAATATTTCTGTCCTGCAGTGACTCAAAACACTCCAGAGAATATAATACCTCATTCTTGTACAATGAACGTGGTTTCTAGGAGCTCATATTAACTGAGAAAGTATTTTTGTAAAAACATTAAATAGTTAATACACCTCAAATCAACACGTTCATATCAAATCTAATCTTAAGAAAGTTCATATCTATATTATATGCATGTCAACAGACGCCGTTTGGATCACAAAGCTCCATCTGAATTTGTGTTTTGTTGTACAGACAATAAAAGCAATTGTCCTGTCTGAACTGAGACACACACACAGATCTCACACGTCTCCTGTAAGCCCGGGACATCAGATGTGGAGTCGTGCTCATGTTAAAAATTCCCTGCAGATAAAAAACGTTCGGCAGGAGGGTGAAAGTCACGTGAAGATGCCCCTCCCACCCACAACATAACCAGCAACACCATCAGTGCAGCTACAGCTCCTCATATGAAACACTCACATCAGCATTTTAACAGTCCCTGATGCTACTGACACACTGCCAGATCTCCCAAACAAACACGTGTGTGTGTGTGTGTGTGTGTAGATATACATGTACATCGTATGCAAATATAAAAATAATTTAAACACTGTAAATATATAGAATACTTTTAAATGTGTGTGTATATGATTACCTCTATATATTTTACTTTATATACTTCTGTCAAAGCATTACAAAATTCTAAATAAGTGAAGATGCAAACAGCAGAAAACATTTGCGCTGCGTCCAGCGCTGAGGAAGACAGCAGATCAAACAGAGGAGCAGCGACTATATGCAGATTAAATGCAGGAATTAAACTCTCTCTCACACGCAGAGGGTGAAGTGAAATTCATTAGTTCATTCAAGCTAATAATAAAATAGCATTGAGACATCCAGGGTCTCTTCATGTAGTTTAAATGTTTTAAATGTGACTAATTCTGCAAACAAAAGTGGAAATCACTCATCTGTCATGAGTGTCGTGTTATGATGTTCAGAACGAGTCTTGTGAAGGGCTGTTACAGACAGAGAAACACTCTGTCTCTCATGACTCACAGCGGCTCGTACAAAAATGATATTTCACCCTTCAGTCAACGATGACCCGCCCTTCAGAAGGCCACAGGCATGCGATGAAATCACTCACCTCTGAGAAAATTCTACAACTCTGAACGTCTCAATTGTTCTTTAATCAGCACATGGTCTGGACTGAGAACAGCAGGGGGAACGAGACACCTCCCGGGGCATGAAGGATAACACACACACGGCTCTTGCCTCAACACATGCTGTATCGAGTGTGTTCCTCGGCCAAAACTGCAGCCGCTTTCTGGAAAAGACTTGAACCGTGAGGCGTCATTAAACACCAGAGTATAACAGGCTGTACAGCATACAGTATACACCACAGTATTCAGAACTCTATTCGGAACACAGCCAAGAACCACAACAACACACTCAGATCAATGACAAAATGAGAAATAAAGACACAGAATATGAGTCATTGCATATTTCATGAGGATATCCAATTCATCCTCAGCAGAAATACTTCAACCTGCTTGGAGAAGCTGAGCAGACGCTCAGATCTGGTCAAACAGCATCTGCTCAGAGATCCACTAATTGGTTTGAAGTTCAAAAGCAGCACAAGAGCCAAAGATCTGAACGTTCTGAAGTGCAGTAGTTGCAAAAACATCTAAAACAGCCTCGAAAAATGTGCTTACTGATCCCACCTACAAAAAATCCTACAAACTAAAGCTCTCCTGCTTTAACTGAAGCCAAACTGAGATCTGATGTGAGTGAACCGTCACTCTAAACATGATCAGTAAACTGCATTGTTAAAGGATGTTATATTGAGCACCCGGGTCTGTGGAAGCTTCACTGGACAAACCAAATTGATCGGCCATTAATTAAACATCTCAGTGTGTGTGTGAACACACCGACCACACGCAGTGGTCTCAGCCCAGCAGCATTCTGAGTAGCTTTCACAGAGCGAGAGGAAGCAAGCTGACAGCGAACCAGAAAGACATCATTCTACTGTTCTTCTCTTCTGTTCTCTCACACCATCATTCTCTCAGCTGCTGGTGAGAGGTCAGAGGTTACGTGAGCGGTCATAAACTCCTCCTCTGACAGCAGGATCAGTGTGTGAGTTGTGTATGCAGGTGTGTGACCCACATTAGCCCCCCACAAGCGCTCCTCAGTCTCTCAGGTTGTCCTCGCTCACACCCTGGGCAGCCAGTTCCCCCAGAACATTCTCCAGGTATTTGGGGTCTGGGTATCCGTGGCCTGTCAGGTTGGAGCCAAATTCAGTTTTATGGTGAATCTCATTCCACACGACGGTGTCGGTCTCTCCTGTGGTGCTGGATGTGCTGATGGTGAAGATCAAGCGACGGTCCCACGCCGTAATCAGCAGCTTCAACACCTTGACATTAAAACCCCAGTGAAATCACAACTGCAGTGTTGCGATGAGTCATTATATTAATACAATTATTAAGTATTATATAAGTTATTCTATAAATTATATAAGTATGAAGTAACGGAGTATAGCTGTGATGTTTAATAAAGGCAGGTTATCAAAAAACAAACCCTTCCTATGCCCCACCCCGTCCTCCTGGTCTGAACCCGACCCCCAACATGTGATGTAAGCAGAACAGAATTCTGGGATTGCATTCTCTGTGTTATCTTGAGACATGCACTCTAGATTATGCTAAAATGACATATTTTAGAGGGCAACATGATGTAGCTGACTACAGTCTGGACAGCATGTTGAGTTATGTTACCTATAACACATTAAAATGCTGTCTATGTAGGCAGCGCAACTAGGATTTAGAATAAAGCTTGTGATTAAGAAAGCGCCTGAAATCAAATGTCACATCTGCAGGTGTGTTAAAACTGAGACGTGAAGTTTTGTGCAGACGCTCACCCGTCTGCCGAGCTCACTGTCCGGCAGGTAGCAGTGTCGTGGAAAGCCTCGCGCGCTGAACCTCTTGCCTGGGTTTGGATGCTCTGTGGTCTGAACACACACACACACACACACACAACAGTCCTCAATTAACACACTGCAGAGAGGAACGGCCTGAGGACAGCGGCTGCTGCATCTCATTAGAGTGCCGCTATTCATC
The DNA here is from genome assembly GCA_036877575.1 of Botia almorhae. Taxonomy (NCBI): domain Eukaryota; kingdom Metazoa; phylum Chordata; class Actinopteri; order Cypriniformes; family Botiidae; genus Botia; species Botia almorhae. The sequence goes on along the minus strand of JAZGTJ010005972.1, from coordinate 2,347 downwards.
GCCGCGGGCAACAGCATCAAAGACCAACACAATAAACATCAACATGAAACTGTCTCCTGCTGCCACGACTCTGATGATGTCATCACTTTACAGATGCAGGTCACACACCATCACAGAGAATTAAGATGAATGAAGCTTTATCCTCAATCCCTCAGCTTATAAAACACAGGCTGGACTGAAGAGACTTTAGCAGGAATATTAAAGGGGATTTAGAACAGATCACAGCATATTTCTGACTAAACATTTTGTACTATGTGATGCTTCAAACTCCCCAGATCATTTATTAGTGATGTTTAAGTCAAGCAGCACGACAGACTAAATGACTAAAACATGGAGGCTAATCCTGACCTCTCAGATGTTCCTTCTTGTCATGTTAATGGTGTTACTAATGAAACATAAGCAAAAACACTGAAAAAACCCATTCATGCACAATGATGCTCTTGCGTGCAAATGCACCATGAGTTTATGGCCCAGAATGAGCAGGAAATCCCCATTTAACCACTTCCTGTCTTAAACATGATCAAATGAAGCATTCTGCAGAAATAGCTTGACCTATTAAAGAAAAGCATCTGGAGAGTCTAAACACTTCCATAACACTCCAGTACAGTATTGTACTGTACACACACCTGTATTAAACTGTACATACATCTGCATTTTACTGTACACACACACACTTTTATTACATTGTACACACAGCTGTATTCTACTGTACACATACCTGTATTCCACTGTACACACAGCTGTATTCTACTGTACACATACCTGTATTCCAGCAGGAATGTCATACACGATTCGGATAGTCTTTGTGTCCGGGTAACCAGGTAGAGAGTGAGGAATAACATGATATTCCATCTTCCCAGGAGGCTGTGTGCCCGTCTTCTCTCCATAGATGGCCTTACAGGTGGGACACTGTAGACTCCCATCCTGAAACCACAACCACCAGCATCTACTGTAACCTCAGCAGATCATCACTTCTGTGCAGTTCCCAATGTAACCAATGTACTAGTGTAACAATGCACAGCACCCATACCGTACTGTATCTGTCCTAATGCATCATATATTCCACTGTTAATGGGGGTCAGTTAACAGTACTCAGCACAGACATTTTAGAGTTAAAAAAATCACATGGTCTTCAAGGAACAATTTAGCAATAATGTAAAGATGCTTGATGAATTTTAAGGTTAAGTGATAACATGCCCCTGCAGCAGGCAGAAAACAGTGCCATTTTAAATTCATTTCAATACAAATCACAATTTGCCAGTTAGAACTAGAACTACACAACATTCTGAAGAGAGAATTCTCATAGAAGTTCCTGTTACCATGGAAACTAAAACTGACAGACTTGTTGCTTTTGATGAAATGTGAGATTCATCCTGAAACTCGTCAGTATTCTGCGTCTGAGCCACTGAAGTGGGCGGAGACTGTTGTGTGATGTCAGCAGCCACCATGAGAGCAGAGGAACCTTCTGCAGAATAAAAGCAGCTCTTTCTCACCCTGTTGCCGCTGCTGTACATGGCCACCAGGCACAGCAGGTGATACATGTGACCACATTTGCCCAGTTTGCCCACCAGCTCGGGCTTGATGCCCTTAAAGCTCAGAACGGCCTCATAGCCCGACGCTGTTGTGAGTCTCTCCATACAGATGGTGCAGTCCTGACAGACAGAGAGGAACACTGACACAACACTGCAGTGGCACTAAACACTCATGAATCATGTGTGCTGACATTCACCTCATCTGGGACAGGTTTGATTTTCTCTGTGTAGCGTCGAACCACATCCTCTGGGCTTTTACCTGACAAGAGACACACAAACACTCACAGATCTAATCACTGTGTGTTTAACCCTGAGACTGTCACTGTTTCTCAAGAACAATCAGCTGCTGTCTGCAGTCTCACACACACACACAACCCTTTCAGTCCAGTTTTAATTCCAGCACTGATTAAAGACAAATCTCTAATCGTGACCGATGACACTTTCCTCAACCTGTGTGTAAATTCTGTTCCGCTGAGATCAGCAAAAAGCTCAGACATCGAATCGCACACACACACAGACACGCACACACAAACACATGCACACACTCAGACATGCACAGATACAGTCACAGATACACAACACACACACTCTGCTCTCTCACCCTTGTGGATGTGTTTTTTCTTGGTCTTGCGTCTGATGCTGTTGATTCCCGGCACAGGCTTCAGGTCACTCTTGTTGACTGGTGGCGGGTGCAGGACTGGTTTGGGGGCTCGAGTCAAACACACGGGGAGCCCCACGGCACACATCAGGATACCCGTCATTCCTGAGACAGCGAGAGAAATCACACCAGATTACAGCTGTCAATCAATTCAGTT
>JAZGTJ010005971.1:0-26128 GCA_036877575.1 Botia almorhae | reverse complement strand
TGTCTGTCTTTGTGTGCTGTGTACATTTATCATACATGTAAAGCTGCTTTGTAACAATGTCCTTTTGTGAAAAGCGCTATATAAATAAAGTTGAACTGAATTGAACACAGCCCGGAGCAGAGTGTTTCTTAAGTCATATGCCCACAGAGAGCACTGTCAGGTCCCTTGAGAGCTGGTTAAATCTTGTGCATGCTGCTCTCTCAAACAAAACACACAAAGAGCATGTGAATGGCTCACCAATAAATAGAGGAAGGGCAGCATAGACTTTATAAAGTCCTTTGTTTCACTCAGTTTTCATTTCCCCCCTTTACACTTTTGTTTTGCACACACACAGTTACACAATGCTGGATTCTCACACACTTTTTAGAATATATGGCTTCCTGAACATAAAAAAGCTGGTGACATTTAATGCAGTCATCTTTTAAGGTCTCTGTGGTGTGCATTGCTACGTCACCTGACCTTAAGATATGTGATAGCCTATGAATAGGTGTGACTTCACATGTGCTCGGACACGGCACATGTGCTGGAAGTGTTTCCATAACGTCAACACCATACCACAGCTTTGACTTCTCTTGAAAAAGGATAAATCTATGTGATTACACAGGTTTGTTCAACCTTGTCTTAAAAGTTTAAAATCACAACACTCAATTTTCACATTATTAGTGAGACAATACTAGCAATTAAGTTCAAACTCTTGTATTTTTTATGCCAGTATTTTGTGTATAATTATAAAATTATTAGTTCCAGTCCTTGATTCTGTTTGGTCAATAGCTATGCTTCTATGGCTGCTTTACCCAGTTCTGTGTGTCACTGTGCAGAACATTTTCTCATGAGATAAGCAGCTGTATTTTTGATGTATTTCTCATCATGTTTAGCGTATGAAAACGGCTCTCCTTTTTTTTAAAAAACCCATGAGATGATGCACATTACACCTAGAAACATTCTGTTGCTCTTCACTCGGTCAGGGACTATTTTTTCCAGTTGAAGGAAGGCTTTTAGTGATTTACTTTATGAAAATTGCATTGATACATATGTTTTGGCTTTAATATTTGTATTTTGTGGTAACCATTTTATAAAAGCAATAAGGTCCTGCAGGCTAGTGCTGTTACATATGCTTTTCAATATAGTGAGACATTACTGCAGCATAGCTGTGCATGCTTGTAGGACATAATTGCACTGTGCAGGAAGGATTGTGGTCAAATAGAATTTGATTGGTAGTAAAGACATGTGGGTTCAGTTTTCATCTCCATTGTGATTCTAAAAAACACAGATTCAGTTGCCAGTATGACTGGTGTGAAAGACATGCAAACATGTTAAAATCATTTTCATTCAATGCAAACAATTTTAAATAAACAGCAAATTTATTTGCATTTATTTTTCATTTAGTCACAAAACTAATATGTATATTGTATCATGTAAATTGAATAGGAAATCTGTGCAAGCCATGGGGTAACAACGATTAAAGAACAAAGGAAAACTAATCAATCCATTCAAATGAAAAACTATGACTTGTGAATGCAGGCAATACCCTTTTACATTGAAAGACGCAAGACTGTCATGTAACCATGTTGCATAATGAGAGAGTGTATCATTACTTTGATGATGTATCATCCCACTTTTTATGTTTAAAAATATAAACCTCATGATTTGCCCTATACTTGTACTTGTACTATACTTTGTGCCTTTTCGGGCAGATGTACAGACAGATTTTTTTCAGATTCAATATGCTTATGATAATGCATGATAAGCATGTTTATTTTGATAAGCGTGTTAATCTTTCTTTGTGGAAAAAGAAATGCAATTTAATTTTGGAATTAAAAACTTACTAAATTCACATTTTGTTTAATTGCAAATCAATTTATGTATGACCTCACAATATGTATGTATGATATGTTATTTTATTATTAAATATCAAATCTTCAGGTATCACACATTACAGACAGCCTTAATGTTTTTGTTTTGACGTGCTTTGGCACACACAGCATATTTTTTTTTCGGATCCAGATGTAGCTGTAAAGAAAATAAAATAAAATCTCACATGTATTTGATTCATCAGGCAGACATATTAAGATGATTTTCATGCATTCTGTGGTGCGGGGTGTATCTACAAATTCAATATACTCGTGATGGCATACCTGATCAACATGGATATTTTCTTCTGTGGAAAAAGAAATGGAATTTAACTTTAGATTTGGAAAACTAAAGTTAGAAAAACTAAAGTTACTAAAGTTATATAACAAAAGTTCCATTTGTTATATAACCACCTCAAATGAACTAACAATTAACAAAACTTATACAGCATTTATTAATCTTAGTTAATGTCTGACATATTTGATGCATGACAACCAGACATATTTGATGCATCTGTGAACACAGACTTACCACTATCACAGAATTCATCCCATTTACAGCATTCATGTGAAATCAGTCAGAGAAACAATAAACAGAAAGAAAAGAAACAAGTACATGTGTGAAAAACAAGGAACTGAAAAATACAAGTAAAGTAGTCAGAGCAATTATATTTATAATAATGATTATAAAAAAAGAAAAAGGAAAGCACTGGAAAAATTCACTTGAAATTCATAGACACAACACAAAATGATAAAAGGTAGAAGAAGGTAAAGAATAAAAGACAAAAGAAAAAAGCTTTATTTTATTTATTAATTACTTACTTACCCGGTGCTTTGTATTTCCTCAACAGCTTCAGCTGGACTTATTTCTGATAAAGATTTAAAAGAAAAGAAGTTTCAAATATATTAGCTCTAAAAAGAGAAAGTAATCATAATACAGATCATTACTGTTGATTAAAGAATTGAGTCAAAGAATGAGCAAATGCCTAAGGTTTAAATTATTTATAAAACAAAGTTTAAAAGGAGTTGTTGCATATTAAGTGTTTCAGGTTAAATTAAGCTTAATACTTAAGATTAATGGTTTGGGAAAAAACTGTGAAGAATATTAATAAAGTTTTGCCATGTAAGCACAGCAGCTATAATAAATACCTTCATAGACTACTTCTGTTTGTTTAAACTTCTCCCCATTGTCCGCAGATCTGTTCATGACAAATACATTAGTACTGTACATTTCTACAGTACAAAACATTTCATTCTCATTAAAATAAATTAAAAACATTTGTCAAACCTACCTTTCTTTGTAGCACCCAAGGGATCCTGTTAAATAGGAAATACAGTGTCAACAGAGCTTTTCTAAACAGCAAAATGTTAGAGATGGTGTTTAGATTCACCCTACCTTTTTCAGTCATTTTCCAAATTCCCAGTAACAGACCAAAAAATAACAGTAAGCTAAAACATACTATGAAAATTGTGACTTCCCCAGTGTTGCTGTATGATGTAACTGTCAAAAAGCACACATAATACAAAATAATACAAAAATCTTACTTGATCCAATGTATTGTGCATAATTCAGTTTGGTAAATAGAAATTAAACTAAACTATTTGGTTTGTTTGTCATCTTATTCTTACCTGTTATCTGAAGATTGACTTGATTATTTCCATAGAGTCTCGTTTCAGGATGAGGGAGAATAAACCAAACAACACAGCTGTATGTTCCAGCATCTTCTATCCTGACCTTTCTGAGAGTGAAATTGGTCACTGACTCCTTTGTGTCCCAAATGTTGACTTTAACCATTGTTCCATTTTTTATAAGAAAGGCCAAGATAGTGTCTCTGGGCTGGTTTGTGTTTAAATGGTTTGATATTGTACAGATAAACTCCGCATCACTTCCCTCTGATACTTTAGACTTAACCAAATGTATCTGAGCAGGAATGAAAGGTTCTGGGTAAAGAAAGAGATATTACAATCCTTCAGCTTAATCCTTAATGTATTAATGCCAAACACTAGTAATCATTAGTTTTTAGAAAAAAATGATTTAAGCCAGGTTTAGGGGCAGTATACACAATATTAAAAGAACTGTGTCGTAGAATTGTACCATGAACATTTCACTGAATGGGTGCCATTTTTGTCCCCAGGACTTTATATGTACAAAAATGCAAGGTTATAAGAACACTTCCCTAACATTTCCATTAATTAACAAAAACGTTCAAAATGTTATTGGGAATCAGTTTTCTGGCGCCAACTTTTTTGACATTTTAAAGAACGTTAAAATTCTATTTTTCGTTACTTTAAGAATGTTTTTTGATAACTTTGAGAGAACTTCAAGACACTGTTACCCTAAGAATGTTCCCTGTTAGCTGGGTTGCACATTAACCTAACTGCAATTCAAAATATTTACTTTCAAATCAAAACTACCTACAAAAATAGTATGTGTTACCTGTCTCTGCTATCTATCACATTCCTTTACCATGAAATATAATGAATAAAATCCTGCAGATATTTTTTCTTGGATTGTTGTGTTCCATGAGTATGCTTTTCATATGATTCTGTAATTCTATAATACGGTCTTCATATGTGCCCAACCTATCAAACTAAATTTGCAAATGTAAGTGGAAGTGTTGATCATCTTACCAGTTACATTGATGAAGATGTTATTATCACCAAGTCCCATGACTCTGGCTGGATTCATTTGATCTTCTGAGAACACACAGCTGTAATTGCCTGAAAACTCCTTTCCTATTCTTTGTATTTTAAAGTTGAGGTCTTCTTGCTGGCGTTGTTTTTTCATATCTATAGCTTTGCCATTTTTACACAAATACAAATAAACACTCTTTGCTGTATAACCAAAAGTGCTACAAGTAACCTCTAGGTTACCACCTTCTGGTACCTCTCTATTTTTACCATAAATCTTTGCATGATAGATGTTTTGACCTGTTGGAAAGACAAGTATTCATAAGTTTGGGTTCGGTGGCCCCACAAATGTAGAGCCATTTGCTCTTAATGGTTACAGATATACATTTACTGTTGTGTTTGTTATTCATTAATGTAGCTTTCAAACATACCTTCAGTCTGAAGGAACAGCTTTACTGACATGACTGTCAGTATCAATAACAATCATCATTATCAAACACCATCAACAATGCAAAATAAAACAAATAAGTTTAAAAATAATTAATTGTAAATGTAAAGATGTTTTCATTGTAGATTAAGTAGTTTCAGTAATACTTACATGTGAGCAGAAACACAGCAACCATGTCTGTTTTATTTCACTGCACCATGCAGGTTCAGTTTCTAGTAACCTTCAACCAGTTTGTGGTTATAGCTTCAATGCTGTAACCGAATGAGGCAGTTCTCACAATGAAGTGTCTATAAAAGTTACACTGTAAAGGTGGAAACACTGTCAAACAGTACCAATAGATAGTCTATTCAATCACATTTTTTACCTTAAACTTTACTTTGAATTGAATTGTATTTAAATAAAACTACACCTGTTTGCACAATAAGAACAATGTTAAGAGAGTTTGCATAAGTCTGCCTTACTTGCATCTGCTTGTTTCACTGGCACTGTGAGATTGTTTTCATGTTCCATATTTAATATTCAGTCCCACATTTTATATTTTATTACATTTCTGTTAGTTTAACACTAGTATTGTTTATTCTTGTCTCTTTGTTCATTACAACTTACCCTTGTCCTAAAGTCCTGCTAAACACCCCAAAATATATATTTATTAACTTGTTTAATTGTTTTAAATGTTGTTATTTTTGTTATTTTCATGTCCACTACAATGTACATGAAATATATTGCAAATAATATTCTAACTGTTCTGTGCTATTGACAGGGCAGAACAATAATTCTATTCACTACAGGCAGATTCATAGATAACTAGCCTGACACAGACACAGACCAGATATGACCAGCACTATGAACACTAAATTAAAAAGGGTAGAAAGAAAGGTATTGCATAATGGTAAACAATGACAAAACAACCCAAGGTTTTTATTAAGTACAGTGGCTAGAAAAACAGACGTCACCTAATATTAATATTCCAACACACTTCAGTAGTGATCGCTTAATGAATTTATTCACAGAAAAAAATAGAAAATATAAGGAGTACAATTATAAATAAACAACGTCAGACAGCTTCGTATGTTTCAGAATCAACTATCGCCCCTAAAGAACAGCCGCAGTGCTTTACAACTACAGAACAGGAAAAGATTAAATTATTAAGCTCCTTGTTAAAAAAACGCATCAAGATCCTAGTGAATTGGCAAACTACAGACCTATTTTAAATCATCCATTTGGTCTAAAATATTTAAAAAGTTGCACCTTCTCAGTTTTGGTCCTTCCTGAAGAAAAATGCTATCTATAAAAATTTCGGTATTTTTTAACTCCGGTAAACTATGGACTGCCACGAGGTTTCATTTGAGGTCATTTGTTATTATCAATTTATCTGCCATTATGCACCAGTCAGAGTGTGTGACCTCAGGCCCTTCTGATGATTTATGTACGAGATCACCGACAAATTGTGTCCAAATCAGAATATGGTGGAGAAAGCTTCCCAAAGCGTTGCATACAGCCAGCATCTTTAGGTAATTTATGTGCCACAAAAGATGATGGCCCCACACAGACCTCTCAAAAAGTGTCCCTCAATGACCACGCTATATCCCTCATGCCTTAGGCAAGGGAAACATTTTTTAAACTGATTGCCTCTGGTTTGCCAGTTCAAGAATTTCTCTAAATTGTTAAGCCTGCATTTGAACCCCTGTCTGATTCCTGACAATCTTTATGACTGCATTATCATTGCCACACACACATATCTTGTTATTTGTACAGTTCCCACAGTTTCCACAGCTCTAACCGGGACTGATGTAGCGAATGTAGCTACATTTTTGTGTAACTGTACAGTGTGTGTTACATTTCTCGTGCAATAATGGGGAAGGACAAACAGATCAAATACAAAGTTTATTATGCAACTCAAAGCAAGGTAATCCAACATAAAACAAAACAACATAAAACAGTGTGCCGTGCACCAACAGTACCAGACAATGAAGAAGAACAAAGGAGGAACTTGGGTGAAAAACTTTTTTTTTTAAGAAACAGGTCACATGACTGTTCTCATATACCATGTCAACTTTCACGGTGAGCAAAACACGTCTTCACAGGCATGCCTTAGTCACCCACACAGTTGCGTCACAGTGCCACCTACTGGTACAGAGATTTGAAAAATAGTTAATTTTGCTTGTAAATTTGTTGAAGGTCTCTATAGATTTCTTGAGCCATGCCAAGTCAAACGATATCTGATATCTGTTCCATAGTTGGCCATTTTGGGCGTCAACTATTTTGAATTTTGTCATAAAATTCAGTATTTAACAAACGCAATAGCATAGCGTTACGAAAATTTGAGGTCGACTCCATCTAGTGGTAAAGAGATATAACAACATTTATGTAAATGCTTAAAACATGACTGAAATAACATTGTCATGCAACGATTCTTTGGCTCAAGCAAAGTCCTATGAAAACCAAATTTGCCCTAGTCTAGTGGTACTTCCTGTCCATCACTTTAAATTATATTGAAAACCTACTTTTTTAACTCCTCCCACAGTGTTTGTCTGATTTGCACAAAACCTGGTATGTGGCATCTAGACACACACACACACACGACAAAAAGTTGACACGACAAAAAAACACGAAATTCATGTTGATGGTTCAAATCTTTTCTTTTATGACGTCAACGAATTAGACAGTAAGCATGTAAAATGGAAATCAAGTTTTGCGTTTTGACTTTGTCACAACATCCTAACAGCCTCATAAAAAGTTGCTGGCAGTGCCACTTTTGGTTAAAAGTTAAAATGTTTTAATGTGTTGTACTGGGTTTTTCTTAATTTTTTCTTTAGCTGCTCTTTCTAATCTAATTCTTCTGAATCTCACAGATCCCACAAATACTTCTCTTACTGCCCTTAATGGGCTTGACCCTGTAATTTCTGCCTGTAGCTATATTTTTTGGTGTATTAGTTTTGTTCTCATTTATTGTCAATATTTTATATGTTATAATTATTTGTTAAAAATATCTCATCAGGGCCCCCTGCTGGTCTGGGACCGTGGGGCATACAACTAAGGCACATCAGTGCATGATCTAGTTATGCTACATTTATGCTACTTTGACTTTAGATTAGGCTTAGGGGCAGTGTTTAAAACATCTCCAGTATTCCCTTATTAGCATAGCAGGGCATGTTTTGTATAAACAGAACTTTGTATGTATACCATGGAGGAATATACCATGAGTAATCTCTTTTTTGAATAACTTTTACAAGTAATATGCATGTGAGCATGATTGACCTGCTGCAATGCTTACTGCAAATGTGCTATACAAGTGAAAAAGAGCTAAATAATCACTTTGTAACTGAGGTTTTGTTTTTTAAATTTTTCGGTTTACCCAGCATTGTCTGGCAAATATTGTATTTAGATACTGATTGTACAGGTTACTGAAGAATCTCCTGAGCTGCTTACTAGTCTTGCACAGAACAGACTAAATACAGGATATACAGTACTTTTTGATACAATTTTGTACCTTTTTACCCTACAGTTTAAATTTTTCTTTCATTGTTCATTGTTAAGGTTTTATTCATCTGAAATTTATTGTTACATGTGTTTTCCTTATAACTCATATTTCCTATATTTTGGTTGATGGATCTAGATCCTCTGTCTCTGCGAATAAACTTAGTTCCTGTATTTTGGCTCGCTGCTTACAAGTGAGAGGGAGATTCCTGTCAGGACTACACAGGGTCTTCCAACGCTGTGAAAAAAATGCACAGGGCAAAAACATTAACCTTGTGAAAGTTTCAAATGACTCAATTGTAAAAATATTTAAGGCTGATTCATCAGATTAACTTTGCCATAACTGGTTTAACATTTAAACCAAAGGTTTAAATGTCCTCACCTGCTTCAGGGTCCCTTTCCCAGCAAGCAGTCGGCCCAGTACCCATCCAGGCACCAGGAGAACAGAGGACAGGGCCATTAACCAGCCTACTGCATATGCCCAGTCTGGATACACATACCAGCGATTAAACGTCAGAGGCTGATAGTCCACCAGAGAATAGACAAGAGATACCTAAGAAATGGACAAAGAAGGAGAAAATATTATAGTTGTATATAGAGTTAAACAACCATATAATTAGAATGCAGATACACTTACCAGGGACACTAGAGGAGTCAGGTATTTCCAGCACAGTATGAATATGTAGTTGGGTCGTGTCTTTGTCATGTCTTCAATTATGTCAAACATTTTTTCAGCCCCTAAGATATGTAGGAGAGAATTTGACATTACTGAGCTTTCAAATATTGTCATTGTAGTATATTGACAGTTTGGTGAGTTTGTAACTCACCAAAGATCCAACCCATAGCTAGTGACTCCAACACAGACAGGGTAAGAATACAGGCTCCAGTGCAGGCATAGTAATCAAACAACTGGAATACATACATTCCCCCCTGCAGGTCACAATACAACATTACAATTCAAGATAAAACTTGAAGCTTTTAATGACAGAACATGGCAAGATGTTCTAACATCTAATCAGACCAGTTACTCCTGGTGTGCAACCTGAAGACTTTAAGTATAGAGATAAAATACAGTGTGGGCGAAAAAGTGACTAGGCATATGCTATAGATGCTATAGAACATGCTATAGAACTTGTATTCACTGAAGTCAGTATGAAAACAGTGTCTAAAAACATGATGGTAAATAGGATTTCATATTTCTCATGTCAATAGTACAGGCATCGGCCCTCAGAAGACTGTTTATCCTATTTCTGTCCGCTTGAGGAAACTGGTTGAGGCCACCGGTGCTTATGTTGAAATTTAAAGATTTGCTTTAAAAATTGCTTTAAAAAAATCTTGCTTTAAAGATTTTAGTACATGTACAATTTGTTTTAATAAATTTGTATTAGAAAAATATGGACTTTTTTTAATGCCTAGTTAATTTTCAACCATCCTGTATATTTGCTACAAATTCACCTAGCACCTGCTATTAAAGTCACAGTTCAGAGTAGCTGTAGTAGTTGTTATAAATTGTGACAAAAAAAAATCAATAGGTTTGACGTTAATATGAATTTTGTGGTCTGGTCTGTTTGATTAGATAGTGTAATATTAGTGTAACAGTATAAGTGATGCTTTAAACAATCAATAAAGAAAAAACCTGATAGCTCAGATTATAAATCATTATAATACACTTAAGGCTGTAAATTGGGGTAAGGTAACACTGTTTTGAAAACAGGTCATGCCATGTTACATGCATGCTCAATAACACGTTTTGTTTATTTTTAACCAAAAAAGTTACGTAAAATATAAATAGTAAAAATATTCATTGTTTTTTTTATAAACATATTGTTTTGCATATTCTAACCCACTGGAGTTGGATGGATATGCTTTTATAAGCGTCAATATCTCACACACTACACCATTACAAAGCTGGGAAGAGCCAGAATATTTTTTAATATAATTCTGATTAATATAATTCTGATTTAAAATAATTCTGATATTCGGCAGAAGTCAGTCATATGTACCTAGGATGGCATGAGGGTGAGTAAATTATGGGAGAATTCAATCATTTTAGGTGAACTGTTCCTTTTAGTATTGCATTCAGATGGCAATTCATAAAACCCGATCACATCTATACTGGTTAGATCCAAAATGTACAGGAGATGTACAAAATAGAATATATTACATATGCACTAAAGCTACAAAATGAAAAATTTGTACCCCTGTATTGCCCTTATTAATGCATTACAATATCTAATTTCATATACATGTGCAAACTAGGCCTGCTTGAAAACTGACCACTATTGTCATTTATCTCACTTATTACTTACATATAATTATTGTTACCGTTATTTTTATATTTTTACTCTCCCCTCCCCATATTTATGGGTTTTGTGTAATTAATATACATGGCTGTTCTCCTTCACTACAAAATTTTTAGACGCAGCTGAGGATTTTAAAACTGAGATGTCGAAAATAATTTTACTGCACTGAATATTGATGTTAAAAATAAAGTTAAAAAAGGCCATCAGTCACTGCTTTTAAACAAAACTATCTTTGAATTGAATTGGGTGTATTATATTTCTTTCTCACACAGAAACACACTCCTCTAACCTCTGTAACCATGGTGAGCTGGCCGAAGAAGCAAATGAGACAAAAGAACACTAGAAATATTTCTCGGCGTCCACTTTTTCGTAGCACCATGGGGAACAGGTCTGTCACCGACGTTATCACAGCCTCCATTGAAATAAACTGTGAGTGATGCAGCACAAGAACTATATTAGAATGTGTAATACTCTGTCACCATCTCTGTTTAAAACATAAAAATGTAAAATACTTGCAAGTTATTTTCTAAGCTCTGGGAACACATTACAAATTGCAAGTTATGTATTGCGGCTTATTAAAACTTTTGAAGTTATGACATGAATAAGCATCTGTTTCACTCATTACACTCCTGTTTTGATAGTATGCTTAAGACCTCTTACTATACTAAGAAGTTCAGCAGTATATCACACACAAACTTTTAAACCTTTATAACTTTTGAAACACCTCCCTCCACTTCTGCCAGTGCCATTTAAATGGTTTCAGAGGCTCCGGGCCATATGGTGTCCTCAACCGAAGTAGTGCTGTTCGGGTTGTTGCATATGAGATTGCTAAAGTACTGGCTGCAGACCCGAGTCCTGAGGTGGCCATGGCACTGTACCATGCACCACGTGATAGTTGCATTGACATGCTGCCACACTTTCAGCAGGTTGTGGATGCCATGCCCTTGACAATCCAGGCCCAAAGCTACCATGCCCTTTGGGAGTCCAAGCATACTCTGCCAGGGTTGGGGCATTTTCCTGGGAACTGGCAACTGGTGGCTGCCTGACAGATATCTAAATAGCTGCGGGCTGTGCTACATCCAATACCTTCACTAGATTTCATAACCTTAATGTAGAACAGGGTACCAGCTGGGTACCAACAGGTAAATGTCAGGTGTATTAGGCATCTTTCCCTTCCCTGAGAGAATAGTGTGCACCTTAAGATTTGGAAGTTCCCTATACTCAGTGAATTTGCAGTTGCTTAAAGTACCTCCTTTCTATAGCAAGTTCTGTGGAGGAATGCTGCCTTCAGGCCCAGCACCTGTTATATGCCCATTTCCAGGTGAGCTGGTGTACCCCATATGGGTCAGCACACCATACACGGCGATTCACTGTAGGTAATTCTATGCAAGGTTTTTCACTGTTCAGTTTCATCATTGGCAAACCCTGTGTCTTCTTTTTGGAGTCTGCTCTGCCCCCAGTCTTTGTGGTCGTAGACCTCTCTCAGATAGGTTGCTGCTCTGAGACTCCCATATGCAAGCCTCCCCTTCGGTAGGGTGTGGCCTTCGCAGTGTCATGTAGTGACCTTGTCTGAGGCAAGGTCACTTCCAAGCATGATTCTAATAGGGGCTCTGCTGGTCATTGCTTGTGGAAATAACAGAAATGCCATCAGCTGAAGCCAACTCCTGTAAGTCATCCCCTCCCATCTTTGGAGGGGAGTACACTGAAAGGTTACAACAAAGCTTGCTTAGCCATGTTTGCATTGCTGTACCTTGTGACATGGTTCAGCCCCCTTGGTCTGTACGGAACCCTGGTGTCACTACATCAACACAACATCTCTCAACATCCCTCCATCAGGTAACAAAGGTTACATTAGTAACCAAGACATGTTCCACCATCAAGTGCAATCAGGAAATGAAAACCCCAAAATGGTTGATCTAAGTAATTACAGAATGCTTTGTGCAGGAAGAGAAATTAGTGTTGCTTTACAAATTAGGACTTTTGTGTATGTATGAGATTAAACTCACCTGTGTATCTAGACCCAGCAAAATAATCATGATAAAGAAACATACAGCCCACAACTGAGGGAGAGGCATCATAGCTACTGCCTGTGGATAAGCTATGAATGCTAGACCTGGACCTTAAAAAAAAAGTTAAACTTCAAAATTTCATTCCATTAATTTAGTACTTTCTTTGATACAACTGTTTCATGTCTTAAATGCGCAGTAAGCTATTTCTGAAAAATGACAATGACAATTAAAATTAACATCCAAGCAATCAATTTTGTGAATATTTGCTAGATGTCTGTTCTCTCTCTGTTTGTGTGTGTGTCGATTGAAAAAATGAGTTTGCACATAGTCATGACTGTGTAAACATAGAAGAAAAAACTAAGTGGTTCACTATAACGTATGTGGAACATTTGTAGAAACAGAGATGACTGATATTTTACCAAAAAGGAAAAGGTCAGAGGATTATCTGGAAAAATAAGGGTTATGATCAAGCAATGACCTGCATAAATATTGGAAAAAATCTCTTGTGCAGGAGAAACAGTGGATGCCTATGCTTTGTTGCATAGTGTGTCCGTTATTTAAGGACAGAGGACAGAATGAAGGGAGGGCTGTGTTTCTGTGTTTGTATGGGTTTTAATTTCAAATATCAACAGCGATTCTCAGTATTTGTATCTTACACCTTGAACTTGCCCACAATATCCACTGTTTACAATAAATATTGCAAAGTACCTGATTCTGCTACCTCCTCAATGGGGGCACCCTGCTGATGGGCCATAAAGCCCAAGACTGAGAACACTGCAAAACCAGCCAAAAAACTGGTGCCACTGTTCAGCATGCAAAGCCACAAACAGTCACTAAGAGCAGAAAAATTAAACAAACACATTCTGTTTACAAAATATATAAACTTGAAAATAAATACTATAACAAAGAGTGTTGTTAATTCTGTATTTGTTCACTTGTTTGTTCACTCACAAATTTGTCATTAATTTCATAGACAACCAATACTAACCTATAGCAATTGTTGTTGTATTTATTGTAGCTGCCTAGTACAGTAAGGCTGCCAAGACACATACTGTAGGAATAAAAGATCTGAGCTCCAGCTTCCATCCAAACCTACACAAACAGCATCCAGATTTGAATAAATCACTACTAGTTTGATTTTTAAAATATATCTTGATGTGTTACTACAGAAAAAATGTTTTTTACAGGTTTTGAAAATGAGTGTTTTCTAGGTGTGTCTAGCAACTGATCGTTTATGTGTAAGATTACTGGCTATAAAGTTCCAAGAAGGTAGAGAATGATTAGGGTACCTGTGGGTCAGAGAGACGTGACAGCTCAGGGTACAGATAAAACATGATCCCCTGCATAGCTCCAGGAAGTGTCAACCCACGAATCAGCAACACCAGTAGCATTACGTAAGGAAATGTGGCTGTAAAATATACCGCCTACAGACATAATACAAGATATAACAAATTAGTTTTCAGTAAAGAGTCAAATTCATTTTAGGAGGCATTTAAACTATGAAGAGTATTCAGAAATCAGAAATCACAATTTAGTATTCACAATCGACAAAAACAAGTTTATTTTCTAGTTTATAAAATATATAAGCTTGATTTATAATATAGCAGTCAATACAATGAAGATCTGGTAACTGTGAAAAGACAAATTATCTGCATTAACAAGGTATTATATACAAAATATTCTCCAGTGATTTCTTACACACCTTGCCTGTAGATTTGACTCCTTTCCAGATACAAAAATAACATGTGATCCACATTGCAATAAGACACAGAAGAATCTCCCAGTTAATCCTACCCATCTCCTCAATACCTCCAGAGAGAGCCAGTACTCTGCGTCTGTACAATGTGACCAGAAAAATATTATAAATTGTAAGCCATTTTGTTTTTACTAGTATAAGAACATAAAATGTGTTAATGTTCTTGCAAGACTCGTGACAGTTTGACAATATGATTCCATTTATTTACTCCCAGAACTCAGTAGCTGCTGAGGATGAATTCATTTGTGCTGTCCAGTTGAGGGTCAGATTCTTTTCAGCTACATTTACACAGTCATCTTGCACAAAGATAAAAAGAGTGTTACGTGTTTGTTTCAGTGTATTCATAATATTCAGCTAGTGTAACTTCATTCTATCTATGTATGTTCTGTTAGATTTATATGTGGGCAAATTATCACCTGTGTTCCAGGGGTTGTCACAGCTGGCCCAAGGCAGTTTGGGGCTGAAAGAGAAGATGAGATAGAAAAACGCCCAGGCCAGAATTATGATGTAATACATGCAGCCATACAGCACGATCAGCTGTCCTGCATAACCAATACCTGATAAAAGAACATAACTGATAAAAGAACATATACATAAACAGCTTTTTTCTGGAAATTGTACTATCCTTTTAAGGGTCATGTGTGAACAGAAACTGTTTTCTTGAATAACAGTAATTCAGTTATGGATTTTTAAAAAGTAAAATTCCTGCACATTTTCTGTTTTGTTATTTGTGTAAACAAAATCATAACTAACGGTATAAGTATGTATAGGACTAGCATGCTCTGACACAAGAAGTTTCTTAGTTTTGCTATATTGTTTTGTTAAAATATTACTTAATAAAGCTCTGGCATAGTAAAAATGTGAACACCAAAAACATCAACAGTTAAAGCAGATAATTAGAGAATATTTTTGGAATATAACAGGTTATATGTGTGAAAAAATGATGAAAAAAAACAACTGGAATTGAAAGGTGATTGAGCCACACTTATTAACCTATGATAAATCTAAAGAAAACTAAATATTACGACAAATATTAATTTATTTTTTACCATTAAACACGTACCAAGGCAAATTAAACTAATTTAACTAACAATCAGTAATGAAAAGCAATGATGGATTTTTGTAACTCTTACCTTCGGCCAGTGGACAGAGTCGACGCCAACATGTAATGCCACCTTCCCGTGTGTATTGTCCCATTGCTGTCTCTAACAGAAACAGAGGAATCCCACAAGTAACCACAAACACCAGGTAGGGTATCAGGAACGCACCTGAAAATACACCATTGCAAAAATATACTTACTGTAACTTATTTGACTAAAAGGAATTTAATTGATTAATAATGACAAATGAGATGTAATGAGATGTAAATGAGATGTGGATAAATGTAATTATCCACATAACAATTAACAGTGAAACAGACAGAAAACAGTGTCTGCATTTATGAAGTTCCAAAAAGTGCATCTTGGATGACCTGCTGATGAGTAAATTCACAGGAAATTTTCATTATTAGGTGAACCTTATACCTTTACTCTTACAAGTGTCACTTTAATTCACACCCATTCAGTTTAACATTTAAAGTAAATTTAAAGTAGATATCCCTTATTTATTAAGAAATTTAATTTATATAATGACAAATGACAAAAAACTACCGAACTAAAAGCAGTTGTGTATACAGGCTGCCTCATACCTCCTCCATTTTTGTAGCAGAGGTAGGGAAACCTCCACACGTTACCCAAGCCTACAACATCCCCTGCTACAGCCAGAAGAAACTCTGCTTTACTTCCCCAATACCCTCTCTCCTCTATGTGTCCTTTTCTGCTCATAGTGTACTTCCACAGTGGTGGACGATGTATAGAATTCTGGTTGACCATAGCTCTGGATAGCAATAAGAATACATGATTTGACAAACAAGTAACTGAAAACAATGTCATGATGAGCAGGTGGGCCCGTAGGTAAAGTGTATTTTGCAAATTAAGTTGTTTATGTGTAAACTTAGTAATGTGGCAGGGCAGGTTAGATCTCACCTTTGTTGTTGTCATTATGACTACTTATTAGCAGTCATTTCTGGTTTCTTTAAGGTGGTGTTTATGCCACCTGGGTATAGATCATTTGCCACTTCCCTTGTGTGTGTGTGTGTGTGTGTGTGTGTATTTCCAGGTGAGCAAAGGTGAGGATTTGAGTAGTGTTTTTACTAGTTGCCAGTCTATAATTTGTGCACATCAGTAACACATTTGTGTAACTCTTGTGTAACATTTGTGTAAAGTGTCACTTTAATTCACACCCATTCAGTTTAACATCGCAAATTTAAAGTAGATATCCCTTATTAGATAGATCCTAAATGCAAGGCCCTAGTTTGCTTGTGCAGTCAATCAGATCGCATTATAGTTTGACAACTTTTGTGATTATTTTATTTACTAAATATAATTATGTAACCACAGGTAAAAATAGTTTGAATAAAAGCAGAGTATATATTTCAGAATATATAGTAGTCTAATTAAATCAAATGACACATATCACAAAATTCCATCTCATGTGAATTGCACCAGTGTTGTGGATCAACTGGAGATCATGTTCTCTGTGTTAGTACAGAAAAATGTTTTTACAGGTTTTGAAAATCAATGTTTGCTAAGTGTGTGACTAGCAACTAATCTTTATGTGTAACATAATACCCATGAAGGTATCTAATGCATCACATTTGCAACCGATTATGCAAATAAATAGGTCACATAGATTATGCTTTGTGTGGCTGTGTTCATTACAGTTAAATAAAGATTTTGTGAGTCCTAATAAACTTCAGCCTTGGGAAGAAATCTTGTTTATGTTGTGATGGCAGGGTTTTTTGGAATTATGGAAGGTGTGTGACAATGTCAGTTGACTCCATGAATGTTTATCATGGTCGAAAAGATTCAATCCTTAGTTTATGGCTGATCTGAGACTGATCTGAGATTGTTTCATATAATCTTTCAAAAAAAAAATCTAAATGATTTTAAATAGTAGAAAGCTATTCAGAAAGTGGGTTAGTTAAAAGTTGTTTTTAACTGCACTATTGTTAGTTGTATCACTATTAATAGCTGCACTATTATAAGTCAATATTACATTAAAATGGTCAAGACCCACCTCTCTCAGATTTTCTTACTTTCGTTCAAGTCACAATCACTGGAATTAATTAGGATGGATCCTATATGTAAGCTGACATCACCTGATAATGGGCACCAATTTATTTATGTTATGGTGGACTATTTTACCAAGTGGTCTGAAGCCTATGCTCTCAAAACTGATGTGACTATAATATATTCAATAAAAAATTGTTTTTCAAAGGTCAACTTCAGTCTGTGTGAGAAACTGGGCACCACCAGGAGTCTCTTTTCTCTGTACCATCTCCAGACAAATGGTCTTATTAAGCTTATTGACATATGAACAGATATGTTTCTTAGTTTTTGTGCACATCTTTTTAATATTTAGAAGCCTGACAAAAATGGTTTCTAAACACTACAATTTTCGCACTAACAACAAAAACAAATACAGTTTTCCCCATCATCCATCAAGTTTTGTGAAGTTACGAAGGATTATGAGGTTAGTGATTTGTTTATTTTTGTAATCACACTTGATCTTGAAAGATGCAAATAATTATTGTGAATGTTTTATTTAGAAAGAATTGGAAAATGGACCCAGACATGTTGGGTCCGTGTGCCATTAAAATAACTGAATAGAAAAATGTTGATGTGGTTTCAGCTAAAGGAAAAGAAAAAGAGATTCACCGGATTCAACGGATCGTTCAGCCCGCCTGCCTGAACGACTATGAAGTGATGAAGTGCTTCGAAAGACTCATCAGAGACTTCATCCCTTCTCTACCTGACACCTTGGACCCGCAACAGTTTGCGTACCGTCCAAACCGGTCTACTGAAGACGCCATTGCACACCTCCATTATACAGCCCTGAGCCATCTGGACAGCAGGAAGGGGAATTATGTTAAAATGCTGTTTGTTGACTACAGTTCAGCATTTAACACCATAATTCCCTCCACACTCACCACTAAGCTGGAGATTCTGGGCCTTAGCCCATCTCTGCGTCGATGGATCTCCAACTTCCTGCAAGACAGACCTCAGGCAGTACGGGTGGGCAACCATGTCTCATCCTCACTCACCCTCAGCACTGGAGCCCCTTAGGGTTGTGTTCTGAGCCTCCTGCTGTACTCACTGTACACCTCTGACTGCGTGGCCACTTCCAACTCCACCAACATTGTAAATTTTGCAGACGATACTGTGGTGGTGGGCCTGATCTTCAATAACAATGAGACGGCCTACCTAGAGGAGATTAAAAACCTGGAAACATGGTGCCAGGTCAACAATGTCCTCCTGACCGTCAGCAAGACAAAGGAGCTGATAGTGGACTTTAGCACAAAGCAGGAAAGGAATTACCAGCCCCTCATCATCGACGGGACCCCAGTGGAGAGAGTGACCAGTTTCCGGTACCTAGGTGTTTACATCACGCAGGACCTGACATGGTCCTGTCACGTTAACACCCTGGTGAAGAAGGCCCGGCAGCGTCTTTATTATCTTAGACGGCTGAAGGACTTTAAACTGCCCTCAAAGGTGCTAAAGACATTCTACACATGCACCATTGAGAGCATCCTGACGGGAAACATCACAGCCTGGTTTGGAAACAGCACCAAACAGGACAGGCAAGCTCTTCAGAGGGTAGTGCGATCAGCCGAGTGCACCATCCGCCCCGTGCTCCCTGACCTGGAGACTATATACAGCAAGCGGTGCTGAACCAAAGCCAGGATGATTATGAAGGACCTCAGCCATCCCAACAATTCTCTCTGTTGCGGTCAGGGAAACGTTTCCGTTCTCTGAAGGTGAACACAGAGAGAATGATGAGGAGCTTCTTCCCACAGGCCATTCGGGCCCTCAACCAGAACACTTAGGATCTGGACTTCTGGACATATCCCCACACAACACAATCACTCAGCCGATATTGCACTACCTGCACTGTGTTTTTTCATATACATCTTTACATATATATTTATATTTATATACATTACATTGTAAATACTTGCACACTTTAAATTCTAATTTTTTTTACATATAACTTTATTTTACTTTAAATCTTTAATTTCTTAAACTTTAAATTTTTACTTTTTCTTAAACTTTAAATTTTTAATTTTTCTTTCTGTAAGACAGTCGTTTAAAGCATTTCACTGCATGTCGTACTGTGTATGATCTTGTATGTGACAAATAAAATTTGAATTTGAATTTTTAAATTTGTATCACATAATAATAATGTATATGGAGCCAGAGCCTCAAGTTCCAAAAAAGGATCCCATCAACCCCTCCCAGTCCTCCTCCTGGCAGGCATATTTACAAATAATGATATCTTATGGATTGTTTTTATTTTACTGTCAATATTTTATACGTGAATTAAATTTCTGTGAGGGACTAGCCACTTCTCTAGGGTGTTTCCCTCCCTTAAGCCCCCCATTAGCCCCAATAGGGATATGCGGTATAGAGAACGGTAGGATAAGGGGGGTAATGCTGTACAAGTAAAGCTGCACTCCAGACCTGTACAATCACTATGTATGGCACCACTCCTATGAGGTTGTTAAACAAAACTTTAAAATTATTCTCAAGTTAGGCTGGTAAGCACCTTTTTTGCTTGTTTAAAAAGCTTAAATAAATACTCCTAGTATTCTATTTGCAGTGAGTTTACTCATACATTATTTGATATTTTTGGATTACATGCATAAACTAATCTGCCAGTTAGCATCCCCTAAAATGTTGTGTCTTTTAGTGACATTGCATCAAGTATTTTATAAGGTTTACACATCTAATATAAAATATAAAAATAACTGACACATTAGGGAAATGACTAAGAAAGTCTACAGTAAACGTTTTAAAATACTGTACCGCTTTTAATACTGTTAACCACCAGATCCTCGTGTCCATGCTCGAATCACTGGGGTGCACTCCGGTGGTTCAGTGTCTTGGAGGGGAGAGGTGTGCAACCTGCAACACCTAGACACTGGGGTGTCCCAGGGCTCAGTTCTTGGACCACTCCTCTTCTCCATCTACATGGCGTCTCTAGGATCTGTCATTCAGAAACATGGCTTTTCCTATCATTGCTATGCTGATGACACCCAGCCATAACTCTCTTTCCACCCTGTTGATCCCACGGTACTGACTCGCATCTCAGTCTGGCTGACGGACATATCGTGTTGGATGAAGGACCATCACCTTCAACTCAACATTGCCAAAACAGAAATGCTTATGGTTCCACCCAACCCATCACTTCTTCACAACTTCTCACTTCAGATTGATGGGTCAACCATCTCTCCATCCAAGACGGTCAAAAGCCTTGGAGTAACGATTGATGATCAATTAAGCTTCTCTGACCACATCTCTAATACAGCTTGTTTCTGCAGATTTGCCCTCTACAACAACAGGAAGGTCAGACCCTTCCTATCGAATCAAGCAACACAACTTCTCTTTCAAGCTCTGGTTCTCTCCAGACTGGACTACTGCAATGCTCTCCTTGCAGGGCTTCCAGCTTGTACTATCAAACCCCTGCAGTTGATTCAGAATGCAGCAGCTAGAGTGGTCTTTAACGAGCCTAAAAGAGCACATGTCACGCCACTGTTTATCCAGTTGCACTGGCTGTCAGTAGCTGCTCGCATCAGATTCAAGGTTCTGATGTTTGCTTTCAAGGTGACTACTGAATCTGCACCTCCCTACCTGCTCTTACTTCTTCGCACTTAAGTGCCCACAAGAAATTTGCGTTCAGCTAACAAACATCGCCTTGTGGTTCCATCCCAACGAGGGAAGAAGTCACTTTCCCGGACTCTTTCTTTTACTCTGCACGGTTGGTGGAATGAACTCCATATCTCCATCGGAATGGCTGAGTTATTAGCCATTTTCAAGAAACAACAAAAAACTCACCTTTTTCATCTTTACTTCCTTGACTAATTTACTAACACACCACCACTTCTACTTCTTTAAAAAAAACTTATTATACTGTGTTGAAATACCTAAAACCTGTTTATAGCACTTATTCACTGTTGCCTCTTATTGTAGTTGAAGTTGCTTCCATATCCTCATTTGCAAGTCGCTTTGGATAAAAGCATAAACTAAATGACTAAATGTAAATGTAAATGTTAAAAATTACACTTAAATAACCGTGTTTGTCCAAATGTTGTTTGTGTGACTGGTTGAGAATGAGAAACAAAACATTTAATCATTTAGAAGAGGCTATTATTAGCTGAAAACACTCAAAAACAAATGGAAATAATCAAATTGTCTTATGTAACATTGTCAAACAGTGACAGCATTTCACAGAGGCAGCATGTTTTAAGCCCAGTGAGTTCTAACTAAGGCCGCTAAACACTGTTTAGTTGTGCATTTATTGAATGAGCACTGTGCTACGTCCGAACAGATTGCATTATTTTATGTAGAATCATTTTTACTGTTTTAATTGATTTTAGATCAACTTTTAAATAATTTTAAATGTTCTTATGTTTTTAATTCCTCATGTACAGCACTTTGAATTACCATTGTGTATGAAATGTGCTATATAAATAAACGTGCCTTGCACGTCTTTAGAGGGAACCTAACATGGCTGGGCTGGCCTTGACGATAGCGGACATACTCTGTCTAGACATGAGGCTAGAGTGGAGCAGTGAGAAGGACATGATCCGATGTGTGTAGTGGGGTGACCAGTGTTTCATTCGCAGAACAGTGTCTTGTGTAAATAAGATTTATGAGTTTTTACGAGTAGCTGAGTTGGCACTCTGTTGAGGACAAAAGAGGCAAGAAGAGTGTGGAAATCAGTAGCTTGAGGCTTTTTAACGTGGATGTTGAAGTCACCAAGCAGCAATAGAGGAGTGTCATCATCAGGGAAGGATGATAGGAGAACATCCAGCTCATCCAAGAAGTGAGCTTATGGACCCGGGGGGCAGTAGATGACAACCACATGACAGTGAAAGGGGTGGGTAATAGTAGCTGCATGAGATTCAAATGAGTTATAGATGGTCTCTGAGAGAATTTCCAGTCCCTAGAAATCAGTAGCCCAGTTCCTCCACCCCTCCCCGTCTGACGAGGATTGTGGGAGAAAGTGAATTTCCCCAGGTTTCATCCAGGTCTCGGCATGAGGTTGAGGTTAGAATGAGTAGCTATGGATGTAATAAAGTCTGCTTTGTTAACAGCAGACTGACAATTTCAGTTCCTTTGTGGTGGAATGAACTCCCAACCTTTTAAATGAATTTGCTAAAATCAGCATTTTGATGTTTCGTTTTAAAAGCATGATAGTAACTTGTGTTGATATAATTAGGAGGTAACAATGAACTGAGAATGAATGAATGAATGAATGAAGAATAAGCTCCACCTCAAAATGTGGCTACCTAGCTATGTTAAAACAAAACAAAACTGAATCGCAAAAATAAGTAGTCAGTGCCAATACATCCAAGTTTGTTTTCATCGTTTATCTGTTTTCTTAGCAATAGGATATGTTTTTGCACAAGTGTGTTGTGTTCAGAACACTGATTTATACTAAAATTGATCATGAGGCTTGACAGCCATATTGGTATGTACAAACATACTACGTCTTTAAAGGTACATTCATTTGATATTTTTATATATTAAATCTGCCTGTATAGCATTACAACACAAAATTCATGTGTGTTAAATGTAATTGCTCTTTAATTGGAGCACTCCTCTCCTCCATCATCTTCCATCATCTCCACTCACAATCAATGCCCTAAATAAGCCCACACCTCACCGTCAATCTTTCTCTTTAGGTCTGTTTGACTCTATGTGGTGCTGCTCAGACAGAACAGCATCTGACTTGAAGCAGTAAATGTTAGAAATTCACAGGTAAATCTCCACACATTACCCAGGCCAACCAAATTTTCTGCTACAGCCAGAAGATACTTTAAGCTTTATGCCCCCAGTACCCTTTCTCTTCTATTTGTCCTTCTGTTCTGCTCATACTGTAATTCCACTGTGGTGGATGATAGAGAATTCTGGTTCTGGTTTTCGATAGGAATACATGATTTGACACACAAATAAGTTACTGAAAACAATGTCATAGTGGGCCTTTAGGTAAAATGCTTATTGCATAAGTAATTTGTTTTAATGTAACGTGTAAAATATGTAAAGCCTACACCCTCCAGCCTGGGAATGCACAAATTCAGCCCACTATTGATCTTTAAAGCCAATGAGTTGTTTTAAAGTTATGTTAGTTTGACATAGATTTACAAGATAATAAAATGTTCATATGCTAACAACATTCAAAAATATAATAGCATCAAATGTGATAGCGACATGTTATCACCTGGCACCTGCTTAAACACTTTTACAATTAAAAGAAATAAAAAATGGCCTTTGCACAATTTTAGTAAAATTAGTTAAAATACTTGTGACAGTAATTTAAAACTGTCTAAATGTATATTTTTATCTAAACAATTGAGAAAAATGTATTTGTTGCTCTACAAGTGTTAACCTATAATGCCTTAGCAGCTACTGACTAGTAAAAGCAAGATGTTACTGAAAACATCTTTAGTGCACAGTATATGTCTACAAAACATACGTCTATTGATAAACCACTGTAATACATAATCAAATGTTTTAAAAAAGTTAATTAAAAACAATAATTAAAATAAATTTCTTATGTAGCTTATATCCAAAACCCATGAGGTCCTATTAGTACTTATTAAGTTCAGAGAATTTGTTAAAGTTGAATAACACACAGTCTTACAATTAAGAAACACCTATAGTAAGCATCAGTGCTGGTTTATTGCATTGTGGTATTTTTTTAGGGAACACTTAAGTGCACTGAAGAATTTTGTGATGGAGGCAGACTTTAAAATGGCTGACTCTTTTTCATGTAATTTTTAGTATCATTTTAATTTCACAAGGACTATGTGAAAGCACATGGCCATTGTTTGTTATCTATTTGCCATGCAAAATAGTTTTCTATTGTACCTGATCAAAACTACAGCTATTGCATTAAAAGATAGCTGGTGTTTAACAGGTTAAATGAATGAAGAATAAGCTCCACCTCAAAATGTGGCTACCTGGCTATGTTAAAACAAAACAAAACTGAATCGCAACAATAAGTAGTCAGTACCAATACATCAAAGTTTGTTTTCATCTTTCATCTGTTTTCTTAGCAATAGGATATGTTTTTGCACAAGTATGTTGTGTTCAGAACACTGATTTATACTAAAATTGATCATGAGGCTTCACAGCCATATTGGTATGTACAAACATACTACATCTTTAAAGGTAATCATCTAATGTAAACATTGCCCATTCATTTAAAATTTTATATATATTATCTGCCTGTACAGAATTGTTGGGATGGTTATTGTTGTAGCACAAATTGAATTGTAGGTGACACGAGTTTGTATACTGTTGTTCAAGCCAGATAGTGCAAGCCGGAGGAGTTGTGTTCAATAAAAGTAATTCACGCAACTGTGACTGCGTTAACCGTCCATTCTATTAGTAGTATAGAATAGAATGAAACATGGTGGCAGCGGTGCTTTGTTTTTTGAAGAACAGCACGGAGATTTAACAGACACAACGCAAGACAACGGCTGAGTAGTATGGTCGAGAGAGCGGAGAGTTCAAGCGCAGCGCGGATGGAAAACTTGCTGGGACTGAGACCACCACCAACCCTTTGCTTGGACTCAACTAATCTGGCGAAATCATGAAAAACATGGAAAGAAGAGTTCACACTGTATAAGGATCTTACTTTGGCGGATGCCAGCGAAGCTGAAAACTTTCAGTTTCACGTCTATCTCATTGGAGAGACTGGACGAGAGCTTTGTGAGACCCTAATCCCCTCCTCGTCACCGGATCGGACTGTAGACCGGTTAATAAGTGCTTTGGATGGTCATTGTAGTCCAAAAGTGAATGAAACAGTTGAAAGGTACCGTTTTTTGTCAGAAATCAGGGTTCCGATGAGAACATTGACAAATATGTAACGGACTTAAGAATGCTTGCCAGTACGTGCAATTTCGGCCATATCAAAGACTCTCTGATCCGCGATAGAATTGTTTGCGGCATAACCAGCTCAGTTTTGAGAGAGAGACTGCTAAGGCAACAGGATTTGATGTTGGAAAAATGCGTGCAAATCTGCAGAGCAACAGAGTTGTCGAGAGAAAACAACAGAACAATTGAAGGGCGAGTGGTAGAGGATGTGCTTGCAGTAAAACATGCAGTGAGAAAAGAAGACGGTAAGAGCACAGTAAACTGCAAGTTTTGTGAAAAAAATCC
Organism: Botia almorhae; assembly: GCA_036877575.1. Lineage (NCBI taxonomy): Eukaryota > Metazoa > Chordata > Actinopteri > Cypriniformes > Botiidae > Botia > Botia almorhae. The sequence continues at coordinate 384 of JAZGTJ010005971.1, read as the reverse complement.
ATGAAAGAAATAAAAAGAAATGTCCTGCATATGGGAAAAAGTGTAAAAACTGTGGAAAGGACAATCATTTTGCTGCAATGTGCAGAACTAAAAAGGAAGGGAAAAGACAGAAAAGAAAAGAAAGTGCATACTGTCACAGAGTCAGATGAGGACAGTTATGAAGACATCCTGTGTGTAACAGTAGAAACAGTGAACACAGTGACGGATAATTAACAGAGACCGCCCTCAAAACTTTTTGCTGCCATGCTCCTAGGAAAAGAACAGGTGAAGTTTCAGTTACATTGTGGAGCTAGCTGTAATATAATACCTGTCAACCTGCTAAACCCAGCCACACAAATTGAAAACACAGAGAAAGTGCTGGTGATGTACAATAAAAGCACACTA
>JAZGTJ010005970.1:0-26128 GCA_036877575.1 Botia almorhae | reverse complement strand
GCTTCATTTGACTTCAACGTAAGTAAAGATGAAAGGTACGTTAAGTAACCTGCAATTCTATGTTTCAAACAGAGGTGGCGGTAGAGAGGCGACCGTTATGGATTGCAGCTTCAATTCTCGTATAATCAGAGACGTCATTAATCTTTAGCAGAATATCATGGTGGTTCTGAATCAGTGTTTAGTAATGTGTTGTCTTTAGGTATACAACCCTGTCCTATCGTGCCCCAGAAATGGTGAACCTGTACAACGGCAAAATCATCACCACCAAAGCAGATGTCTGGGTAAGCAACGAAAACATCTAAATATTAGATTTATATATTAATATTGTCTATTATCTGTATATATGTGCATGGATGTACGGAAATGCATTGCGTTATTTCTGTTACCAACAGGCATAGAAGGTACAAAAGTGTGTACACTTACTGTGTAAGTGTTTAAAGTCTTAAAGATACAAAACAACCTGTGTAATTTAAGGAGAAGGTAATAAATGGTCAGAAGACCGTAAACAACACTGGTAAGTTTATACAGGAAACCTCGATGCAAGAAAACAATAAAATGTTACAAAATGATTCAACGTGGCTCCTTTAAAAGAAGCTGAACGTTTTATAAAAAGCCTCAGAATGAGTGTTTTTCCGAAGTCTATTGCAACTGGAAAACTGTATAGATGTAATACATATATGGAAAAAAGAAAAGCTAAAAACTAAAGAAAAAGAGAGGATAGGAATTTTTCATTAATCATATTCAAGGTTTCTCTATGTTGTCAGAATGCAGTTTGATGTTTTCTTCAATATCGTGTGGTTCTGTTCTTTCAGGCGATGGGTTGCCTGCTGTACAAGCTCTGTTTCTTCACCTTACCCTTCGGAGAGAGTCAGGTGGCTATATGTGACGGCAGCTTCACCATTCCAGACAATTCCCGGTATTCCCAGGACATGCACCGTCTCATCCGTAAGTATTCACTGCTTTCCTCTCACCTCATCAGCTCATCAAAACAACTCGACCACTCGGATGTTGCTTCAAATTTCTGTTTGAAGACTGGAGGCTTTATTTCTGCAGAGCACAAAAAATCATGATGTTTTGGAGCTTGACCGCTTCAGTCCACATTTACTTTCAGTAGATGGAAAAGAGCAGCCATGATATTCTTGGTTATCTCCCATAGTGTTGCACAGAGGAAATAATGCTCACTGTAGATTCTAGAGAGGCCGAAGTTATGGATTACAGCTTTAAACCTGTTGAAAAACACTCATGCCATTCTTCCTCTCTCTCTCTCTCTGTCTCTCCCTCTCTCTCTCCCTCCCTCTCTCTCCCCCTATGGTGATGATCTGTCAGGCTACATGCTGGAGCCGGACCCTGATAAGAGACCTGACATTTATCAGGTGTCCTACTTTGCTTTCAAACTGGCCCGGCGGGACTGCCCTGTCCAGAATGTCAAGGTTAGTCCACTTACACTCTCTCTGTCTCAGCTTGCTGCTGGGTCGGTGCTTCTACTTCTGGGCTCAAGGGACCGATTGTTGGATTGGGTGTTTTTGGGAATCAGCATTCCGGAATGCCAGCAGTCCTAAACACAATTATTATATGAAATATGCTTCTCAGAATTCTCACATTCCCGCGAAACTTCCTGAGCCGATCCGAGCAAGCGAAGCAGCAGCCAAAAAGAGCCAAACGCAAACCAAGGCGAGGTACGTGTCCAGAGACTCGACCGTGTTTTAAGTAGATCTGTATCTCAGATCTGGTTGTAAGATGTGTGTTTTTGTCTCATAGACTGACAGACCCCATTCCCACCACTGAAACCTCCATCACTCCCCGCCAGCGGCCTAAAGCAGCACAATCCCAGCCTCAGCCACTAGGGGGCATCTTGCCTATTCAGCCTGCTGCTCTTACCCCACGCAAAAGGGCCAACTTGCCTGCTGGGGTCACCCAGCCTATAGGTACCAGCATGACCTTATAAGAGAATATTTTTGTAGACTTCTGTAGAATATTTTTATAGAATATTGTATACATTTTTTATAGAATTTTGTGAACGGATAAATTATTTTTTTATGCGTCATAAAAATTACATCTGGAGTGACATAATTTTTTGCGTATTTTGTTATGAATATATTCAATATATCTTTGAAACATTATATATATATATATATATATATATATATGATTACGTTCTGTGTTTGTTGAATGTATAATATATAATTATAAAATATTAACTCAGTCATAGTCTTTTTCTTATTTTCTTATTCTTATTTTTCTTATTAAAGCTTTTTCTTATTTTTTGGTGTAAAATTTAAGGGGTTCATTCAATCCAATTTAGGGCTCCTCTAAATATTTCCCATAATGCACCACTTCAAACCACTAACCCCACACCTCTGTCCACTTTCTCTTTCAGCAGTCAGTGTGAATCTGGCCCAGCCGGCCGCAGCGCTGCAGTCACAGAAAGTTCAAGTGTCTTCGGCCCCTCAGCAGAAAACGGTACGTCTCTGTTCTGTCTCTCTCACCGCATTAATGAGGATCTGCTGCCAAACCCACACGAGCCCGGCATATTTGTGGGGAGTTTGTATCTATTGCAGAACAGGAAACATTTTATTTTGGTTGCTGGGATAATAATTTGCAGCCTACAAGATGCCATTGCTGCAAATAGCAAAAATGAAAGAGGAACTAAGATTGTTGTTTTGATTTGAACTTTATTTTAAATTGACCATGTTTTATCTATTGCTTACTCATTCAGTAAGCAGTAAGCATGTTTATGTATGCAGTGTATTGTGTTTCGCAAATGAAAAATGGTCTTGTTTAACGTAATGAATTTGCTTTTTATTTTGTTTTTCCTAATAGATTTTTTTTAAATCTGTTTCAATGTCTGTTTTATAAAATTGATTCTGTAGTTGTAAAATGAACATTAAGCCAAAGGTAAGGGTAAGTCAAAGGTGGAAGTGTATTAGTAAAAGCAAAGAGAGTAATTTCTGTGCCACTAGTATCACAAAGTAGAATGACTCTGTTTCAAACATGATGTACTGAACTCCCTGCCCCCAAATTGGTCTGATAGCCCCGCCCCAAACTTGAACCATTCGTTGTGCCAAAAGGCTCATTCGCACAGGACCAATTACTGGTAATTGCTGTCAGGTACATACGGTTGGAAATACTGTCCTTGTTGTGATGTCATGCTTACATAAAACAGAACAGCTTGTTTAAACTAAAAGCATGATGGGAAATGACATTGTCTTTTCATGAAACATTATGACCAATTTTTAATAGCGCCAATAGGAAATAACCTTCAAATGACTTCCAATAGTTGTCTTTACATATGATGTTTTGGACGGATAAAACACACGGGGTCTGGGGGTCTGTAGTTTGTAGTTTATAGTATAGTTGTCTGGTACCTGTCTGTGTGACAGCCCGTGCAGCCAATCACAATCTCGGCTGCGGCTGCAGCAGGAGGAACTGTCCCAGCTGCAGCCAGCAGCCCCACCCCTCAGAAAGCAGCCGCAACTCCTCCCCCATCCAGCCCAGCTCCGCCCACCGCACCCGCACGAAGCGCACGTCGTAAGCAGGCGTCAATGGTTCAACAGCAGCAGTCTGTTCCTGCTGCTCAGCCGGCCGGTGCCCCGCCCCCAGCGCAGACAGAGCCTGCAGCGGTCCCGCCCACTATCCAGCAGCCAGAGCTCAGCCAAGAGAGAGCCAAAGAGAGGGTAATCACCTCCATCCAGTGCATGTTGCTCTGTTCCCTCTGCTTCAAAGAACTGGCAGCATCACTGATCATTTACCTCATGTAGGAACTGGTGTTGCATATCATCCATTGCTTCAGACATGCTTCAGACATTTGTTTTGCATTCATTCCTGGTTTCTTTTTGGTTTGGATCTGTGTCATAAGTAAAAAGACTTTCATTTTGTATTTGCTCTGAAATGTTGCTGTTTAAATAATATAAATTGTACACGCGATTTTGTTTTAAATGTTTTAAATGATTCGTTTTTTAAATTGAATCTTTAGGATCGAATGTGCACACTGTGACTGTGATGAAATTGGATCAGTTTGTTTAGACAGCTTAATATTTGGGATATCAACATATGTTGCCATAGAATTTACTTGAGAAACTCATAAGGCTGATATTCTAATTATTATTATTATAATATATTATTATATACTGATATTCTTTAGCCCAAAGCACATTAAAAATTCAGATTGTAATTAGGCTATTTAAATGTAACTCTATGTAATGTAAATGTTCATTAAAACCTCATTGAAATTTTAGGTTTAGACTGCAAAGAACCAAACTGATCATAGTTTCAAAAAATCATGCTGGTATTTGTTTGTCACATTTTGTTTTTGGCATCTCACAGCATTTCAATTTCATTTTCATATCATGCTTTGTTCCATTTACGGTATGGTGTGAGCGCTTTTACTTTTTTAATTCTCTTTAATTGTCTTCTAACTCTTCAGCCTGCAGCCCCTGGGCTGTCTCAGACTCCTCCCTCTTCCCCAAAGACGGCCCAGAAGGCGGGGCACAGGCGGATTCAGAGTGATGTCACGCACAGCGCGTTGTTCGGCGTGCCGGTCAGCCAGTCCACTCAACAGCTGCAGGCAGCCACAGCAGAGGCCAGTCTTAACAAATCCAAGTGAGAAATTCAATGTATAAATATGACGTGCAGTTTGAACTGTTTGCGACACGACCTGCATGTTTAAAAAATAAATACACTTGATTTTTAAACTTTGTAAACTGTTTTATTTTGGTACACTTCTGTTACAAATATAGGTCAGCTAGCGCCACCCCATCAAACTCGCCCCAGTCTTCTCAACAGAGCGAATATCAGCCTGTCCAGCAGGGCGGCGCATCTGCTCCCCAGGATTTTGCCCCAGCCGTTAGCTTGACCAGCCCCCCGGACCAACCCTCCTGGAATCCCTTTGGCGACGACAATTTCTCCAAGCTCACAGCTGAAGACCTGCTCAACAAAGATTTCACCAAGCTAGCTGACGGTATCCTTATCGCACGCTTCTGCAAAATCACAAACTTTTATTGTGTTTTGGGATTCTGAAATAAAGGGGTCTAAGCGTGACCGTGTTTTTGATGTTGGCAGAGCCTGTGGAACCTCTGATTATCACCACTGAAAGTCTTATTCCTGGCCTGGAAGCTGCAGAACCTGTTCCTTCATCTGCTGGTACGTGCATCTTCAAACAGCCTTCATGATTATTTAAAGAGACAGTATCATTCTTTTTACCATCCCATCACTTGTAAATGAACCAAACGCTTGAAACATCTGCAGCAGAGTTCTTTAACAAGGTTCACAGACCTACAGAGTTCAGCTCCAACCCTAATTAAACGAATAGTTATTCCAGAAAAGAGTTATCCTATAGTTTACTCACCCTCAAGTCATTCTGTGTGTGTATGACTTTCTTCCTTCCTGCTGAACACAATCAAAGTTGTGTTAAATCATATCTAGGCTCTTCTCAGCTTTATAATGGTAGTGAATAGTGCCCGAGATTTTAAAGATCTAAAAAGTGTGTCCATCCCAAATGACTCCAGTGGGTTAATATATGTCTTCTGAAGTGAAACAATACATTTATGAAAAAAATTATTCATATTTTAAGCGTAGTTAGCGATCACCTGAACCAGCCAAAGAGGGTCTTTGGGATTGCTAGAAATATCCAGGCAGGTGTTGGAATAGGTTGGAGCTAAACTCTGCTTTGGACCTCTAGAAACATGGATTGGAGACCCCTGATCTATAATCTATGACCAATACAAACAACTTTAATTTGCATATATCCTTGTTGTTCAGTCTTCAGTCTCAGAACTTGTCTTTCTTTGGAAATCTTTCAGTATTGTGTACACAATATTTGGATGATTTTGGTTCTGTGTTTCGGTTAAATTTGAACGTCTCCACACACTTTAAAGTGATACACCATAAAGTAATAACACAAATTTAAATACATTTTTGAGGCTCGTTTTTGAAGCTGCAATGAGGATTGGGACCATAAATATATGATATTAAGGATATGATATTTTCAATAAACGGGTACAGTTCAAATGCTTATGTATTGGAGCATATCTCAAGTTCCTCTGGCTTCTCCTGATTTATACCACTTATCATCCCAGCCGCCTCTGTGTCTATATTCGGCTCCAATAAATTGATGTTCTGTATGTGTCTGCTTTTCTGTCTTTATTACTGCCGTCCTCCCTCGCTGTCTGTTGAGACGTGCTCAGTACCTGTGAGGTAGTCAGTAGTTGGTCACCAGTCTCAGCAGGAAGCTTTGTTTGGACCTTTCTCTCCATCACGATAAGGCATTAGAGCCTCCAACATCCCTCCACAAATGACCTCAGCATCCCTGCTGAGCAGTCCATCAGCCTTCTGTTTACACTTAAGCCCAACATTAATGACTGCCAGCCACTTGTGCAGCTTTTATCCGCTCGATGGTCTTCATGTTCTGAGTCTTGCTCTGTTTCTCTGCTCTCACTCAGCTGAAAGACCTGCTGACATTCTGGGTTTGGAACCAGGCGCTTGTTTGCTAGCTGTGCCAGGTAATGCAAAGGTCCATGTCACCCGCATGCAACCCTGAATAATGGCTCTATTTCTATTATACATTATTTATTTCTATTTGTGCCACCTTGCTTTTGTATTGTACTGTTGACAAACAAATATGTATATTAGAATACATTCATATAAATAAAGGACCGTAAAATGTTTGTCCAATCATTGCATTTGAATCATTAAATTACACACCTGGAGTGCTTTATGGAGTGTACGACTCCTTTTATTTGATAAAGATTCCTTTGCTCTCAACATTAGTACTGAATTATCCTTTCTTTCATTATCTGTGATCCGTGTTACTGCTGTATCTGCATTTTTGTCCCACTTGCATTCTTAGTACATTGTGTTTTCTTCCCGCACTAATTAGTTTGGACCGATCAATAAACCTTCAGTGGCCATTTTCCCTCGACGTGCACGTCGCCTATTCTCATTGACTAATCACCGTCCCTGCTGCCAAACCCTCCATTATCCACTTACGTTTGTTCTGGCTAACTCAGGCTGTTTTCTCTGGCTAATTTACAGAGAAGCTGATTGAGGGCCTGAAGTCTCCAGACACCTCCCTCATGCTCCCTGATCTGCTGTCCATGGCCGACCCCTTCGGCAGCTCCATGGATGACAACAGAGATGGTAACGCTCTCATCGGCGGTCTCGCTGCATGCCCGCTCGCTAACTTAGCTAAATGTTGTCTCTCAAACATGTGACTTGAGGGTTTCGCGATATTGCAGTTGCAAGAATAAATTTGAATTCAACCAATCATTTAATTCAGCTTGAAGGAAAAACGTTTTAATTTGCGATAAGCAGGTTTGGGCAGAGCACATTCTTGACGGCTGGAACCCCGTGGCAGTACATGTAGTTTCGTTGAAAAGAAAAGCTACATGTATAATTACAATAACCAAAATAAAAGTTCCAAAATATCCAAAATGAGTTACATTTGTAAATAAACTCCGAATGCTTCAGAGGTCAAACTCCATCTGCTTTGGAGGTTGCCTATATGAGCTTGATATAGATAATTTATTTATTGAAACATTTTCCACTATCTTCCTCATCTTTTCTGTGCAGCCACTGGCACAGCCCTGAATTACTTTATACTCTGTCCTTGTGGTTTAATTAGTTTTAGATAAACTTGGCGCAGAAATGCGATTGGCTGTTTCGCATGTCAGTCAGACTCACCTTGTGCGAGTGGGCGGTGCGTTCGTTTTTTTCTGTATTCCCTCCAACTCTGTCTGTTATTCTCCCAGTCAAAACAGAAGTGTGTTTGGACTCACTGATTCCTGGCTTGGAGCCGCCTCAGTCACATCTGATCCCTGTGGAGTCAGAGCCTTCATCTGCAACACTCGCAGGTAAAATATTACCGTCACAGACAGACAGCAGAGCTTTTGCCCAGTATTAAATGTGCTCGAGGCTGTAGCTGATTACACGCATCCAAACCGCTGTACGCCCCCCCCAAACATTAGAATATATTTTGTTTATAGACAATTTGCCAGTAAAAGATTTGATATTTTTACGTAGTTAGCATATATCTTAAAAATGTATACGTTTCTCTTTGACTCCTCCCACTGCCATGTAGACACATTGATTGGAGAAGATTCTTTGCTGGGTTGTTCTCTCACCTCTGGCCCCGCCTCCTGTCTGGATGATTTTGCGCCTGTTTCGGGAGGCCCCTCCCAGAACATACCAGGTACAATCACTTTCCAAATCGTGTGACACGTTCAGGAGTATAAATTACAGAGAATCACGAGTTTTTAAACCATGATTCAAAGTATTTATCAACAGAAAGTGTCAGCCAGCCACTGTATATCATGCTGATATCAGTCTAACAGTTCTGTATTTTTCTCGCCCGTCTGTGTCTCTGTCACCCACCTTTTAAATCTTTTACCTCCTCCTAACCCTAATTTTTACCTCATGTTGTCTTTCAGCTGCAGACTCCTGTTTGATGTCAGACTTTGAACCTTCGAGCTCTGAGACAGCCGATGAAAATGAATTTGACCCCATACCAGTACTGGTCTCCAAGAACTCCCAAGGTAAGCTGTAAAAAATATAAATCATCTAGAAATGACTAATTTCACTGTCTTCTCACTCTCGCTGAAACAATGCTAGACTCCACACCTCCATAGCACATTTCAAATGCATTGTTTTTCAGCAGCTGTGAAGACGAGATGTTTAAAGCACATGAGTCATCTTGCACTTATTGGACAGGATTGTGAACTTTAAAGAACTGAATTTAGATTTTTTACAGTATTTTTAAGGATTTGTGAGTCTTTATGATCGATAAATCAGAAAGAACCGACTCAGTCATTCACACGTCTGTTTACACTGACCGTGCCATACGTTGCTGTGTGCAGTCAGCGAGGGCATCGCAATAAGATGATGTTGTCTATTGATTGACCAAAAGCGTCATCGCTGTAAAATCAGTAGATCCATCGCATTATCAGTGGGATCTTTTGGGGAATGTTCTTTCCACGTTGGTGGACGCAAGCAGATCTTTAGAAACCATTTAAACTAGTGAGAAACTACATTACTCGGCAGGAAAGACCAACCAATCAGAGAACTCTGCCAGAGAGCTCAGAGTGAGACACTGCTTCACCGTCAAACTAATACGTTTGTAGTTTTATATATTTGCATTACCTTTCACAATGCTTCATTGATTGTTTATTCTTCAGCTTAAAAAAATGTAAAAAAATAGTAACAAAAAATTTCATTGTAACACTTGGTTCCAGTATTTTTCAAAACCTACTTATGACCTTTTGTGATAATGCTGGTGGTTGCTATCGACTCTTCGTGACTTTTCACTTACCCATGTGTCTTTCTCTCCCTCTCTTCTTCTGCTCCCCTTTCCTCGGTCATTCCGACTGTCCTCCCCTCTGCTCCGCCCCTAACCTCCCTGCCTGTCTGGCCTCTTTTAGGAGGTCACTCTCGCAGTAACAGTGGCAGTTCTGAGTCCAGCCTGCCCAGCCTGGCCCGCTCCCTGCTGCTGGTGGACCAACTCATCGACCTCTAGAGCTTACTGATCTTTCTGCTGTGCTGAAGACCAAGCCACCACTGTAGTCTTCTGCCTTTAACCACACCTCTCTCCTGCTTCTGGCTGTCTTCTCCTCCACCCTCTTATGATCCCTGTCTTGCTTTCCCATCACTTACAAAGTCCTTCCTCCTCTTTGATTTCTACATTTTATCTTCATCACTTTGTTGCTTCAGTTTCTTCCTCCTCCTCCTTTCTTCCTCCATACATTTTACTTTCTTTCCTGACGATTAAGGTCCATCTGGTCTCATTATCACCATCATCACCGCTCATTTGATTTTGTCATATTCCGCATCCCTCCCTTATCCTTGCAGTTTATTTTCCTGATGAGTTTTCATTTGGGTTTTTCGTTCAAGCCTTTCGTTTGATGATTCCGCGTGCTCGACTCCGGTCCTTTTTTTCGGCGTCCATATTTGGTATATAACTTTCCTGTTTCAGCTGCGTCGCAGTCAGGAACGCAGGTTTTGACTGCAGCATCTGACGTGAGCTTCAGAGTAGATGTTCGTGGAATCTCCTTTTCAGTTCAGCTTGGCTTCGCATACAATCATAACTGTGTCTTTTGCGACACATAAAAAGCTCGTCTCAAGATTAAGCAGTTTTTTTCGGTTAGTTCCTTCCAAACAGAGATTAAAGTACAAAGAGATCCAAACGTTTCAGACAGGGGAAAATATTTCAGCTGGTTATTTACTGACCGGCAGCTCACGAGAAATTAACTTCACCCAGACCGACTGCAGCTTATGAAAAAATCTCAATATTTCAGAAATCTCAGATTTCAGATTTTTCTCATGCATTTTTCCATCCTAAAGTACGCCACAAATTCTCAGATCACAGATTCTCATGCTCATACCTTCATGTACCTCATGCCCTCATGTCCCTCCTACAATCCTGTTCACTGTTGTGTTTTTTGTAAATAGCTCTATTGATGTTGTACGTTGGCTCAAAACAATGTAAATTGTTGTATATCTACAGTATCTGATTCTCCAGCCCTACAGAAGTGATTTGTTCCTCTTGTGTATAAAGGATTCATTGCAACGTCCGGCAGAAATCTGCACTCTACCCCATCGTATACATTATGAAAATAACTTAAAAGATTTCATTTACGGTTAAGATTATATGTGAATACGAATAGAGTTTTAGAGAACGAATGTACGAAACGAATATCCATATATAAATGCAGATATGTGAATATGAGTCATATGAAACCTATTTAAGAGGACACTCCGTTATTTGTTTCGTGTGTTGAGCTGTGTTTGCGCCTTTAAATGGTTGGCTTCATCTTTTAATGGCCAGATCTTGTTCGACGGACTCATATTAGAACATGGACAATCTTTTAACAAACCTGTGAAATGCGTCTGCACGACTCAATTTGACATCATTTGTGGTAATTGCAATCGGTGTGTGCCGGGTTTGCCTCTGTTTTTATTTTTGCTGATATCTATCATCAGCCGACATGGTTGTAAACTAGACATTAAATGTTTAACAATCTCAAATCTTTCAGGAAATGTTCCGGGTTTTGAATACGAGTTCAGCTCAGTTAGCAGCACGTGTGGCATAATGTCAAATATGATAATAGCACAGAAATGATTCCTTGTTTTCTTGTTTAAAAAGCGAAAATTATGGTTACAGTAAGACATTTACCGTAGAAGTAAGCCAGGCAATAAATGTTAAAATTCTATCAAATTCTGAATATTATGTGTTTGTTTGAGACTAGTGTAATAGAGTCATTTAAAAACATGTTTGTGTAGGGATATTTCCAGTCTTTGTTTGTCGTTTCAATTATGTAATACTTGTAAACTGGCTGTTTCATTCAGTCGTGAGTGCTTTACTGTAACGTGACTTTTCACGATTTGGTTTTTGGTTTTGGTAACATTATGCCATTAATGCTTCAGGTTGAGATTAACTTGTATTGCACCCTAGAAAGTTCCTAATGACGCTGTATGTAACTACATATATCATTTACGATCTCTGCTAGTGCTCTTCTGGACAACAGGAGGGCCCTGCTTTCCTCCAGAGTCCTCCTATATCAAACGCACATCAAAGCATGGCAGTGTTTATAATATAAAGTTAAGACATGTCTGTGGCCATTCATATCGGTACTGTATGTATGTGTGTGTGTGTGTGTGTGTGTGAACGTAGGGTATAGAACTAGTTAGTTGTGGAACGTGGTGAGGTCGTTCTGTCTTTGATCAGCTCCGTTCGGTCAGCAGGACCCGCAGCAGGCGTCTCTGTTTTAAGCACAGGTTTATTTTCCTCCCCCGAGAGTCGTTAGTTATTACATTACCAGAATGAGAACGCGGTTACACGTTCTCTGTAACGGTGTATGAGATTAGTGTACTCCCGACTGCGACTTTTGAAATGAAATTTCTGTAGTTTTGCTGTTGCCATCAATGGAGTCTTTTTCTGGCTGGAACTTTAAATTGCATTGAAATGAGATTTGTTCATTCTTGGAAAAACGAATAAAAGGACTGCAGTTGGGCTGGGCAGTGTGACACCAAGAATGTGTTAACAGGTAGATTTTGGAGAAAACGGGGAGAATTTAGAGTTGTGCATTTTGTTACTGTATTCGTTTCCTTTTTTGTGTTTATCACCGTTTACTCGCCTTGATATTTTTCTATTGGTTTGCGTTCATGACTTTTAAAAACAGAAAAGGTAAGAAGTGAAATGAACTACGTTGCATTTGCTAAGAATTAACTTAATTGTTAATTGTTTGATGGTTCAAAAATAGACATTACCACCTGGTTAGTGTATAGATAACCACGTTTTCACTAATCGTATATCATGATACATCGTAACTTGTACCGTGATCAGATGTTGGTTGTACTGCCCACCCCTAAACTTCAGTAATGCAACAAAAGACAAATACTATGTAGCAAACGCGAAAGATGAAATGGGTGAGAGCTGATAAAAGTTTGGGATGTTTTGCGAGTCGCTTTGTCACGTTAGAAGCGTCGGTGAAAAACCAGAGCGCAGAATTGCGGGTCGTCGGTACTCGCACAAAAAGAGGAAAAGATGCTGCTGCGATTCCATCCCTGGTTTCTGTTGTTGGCAGTGACGATTATGGGATGGATCTATATCCTCGCCTCTCCTCTGTACAGCCGCCCCCAGACTCTCATGTTACCTATGCAATCGCTTCCTCTTGTTGTTCCCAGTAGAGACCTTTGCCCCGCGGGTGAACTCGTGTCGTTGTGCAAAATCAAAGATTGCGTTTTATGTGCCGTTTTCGTTCCGAGAAAAAAAAAGAGAATATTTGTGATCATGTTTATTCCCAGAGTTGGAACCTTCTTGGTCTTTGTAGCAAACACCCTCAACCCAGTATTAGAACAGTGATGGGATTCTGTGCACCTTCTATTTTTGTGAAAACCAATAAACAAAGAAAGGGGTGTTAAATAAACATGTAAATGTGAATGTATATTGTGCTCATGGTAATTATTTGTCTGTCTCAATACACTTGCAACACAGCAATGACTGCAGTTGGTTCTCCTATGTGATGATATATAATTAATACTAATAATGAAAATTTAAAAACATAAATATAAACACAAGCAATTTTTATTACACACATTGATTTTTAATGTCATTCATTTGAAGGTGATCAGATTTTAAACTCTGATTAAAAATATATTCAGGGCCTTAGGAAAGAGTTATGAATATAAATAAAAGATGCTGTTTATTTATTTAGAAGTTAAACATTAAAAATAACCTTTTAAAGTCATTTCAAAGCACATCAGCACTGTGAATACTGAAGATCTGGGATGTTATTTTTTTACGTTTCAATGTTTGCTGGCGGGCTGTTTCTTCTCCAGGTAAGATGTTTTGACACATGTTTTCATCCAGTTCCCCATCATTTAGTTGAGTACCCAGAGTTCAGTGTTTGTTTACTAAGGGTAACGATATACTGATGCATATGCAATACAGTTCTTTCAAGTTATACGTTTTGACAGTGCATGTGCTCCCTGGGAATCAAACCTACAACCTTTGCGCTACTAACGCAATGCTCTACCAACTGAGCTACAGGAAGTAGATTCCTAGCAGACAGAGGATACCAGATGGCTCAATTTAATCATTTTAAAATGGACAAAAAGTCAAAAACTTCGGCCTTTCTGCCTCACGTCTGCTTTTAGGCACATCTGAATTGTCCCTCAGGGACCATCGGGTGACTTTTCTGGTCCTTTATAAGCTTCAGATGGAACACACAAAGGTGAAGTTCAGTACTGTACTCTAAATCTCGTATGTTTGATGTTTTAAGCCTCACCTTCAGTGAAGCTGTTTCCAGTGACCCGCCTGTTTCATAAACCATCATTCCCTTTCAAACACCATTTTAAACGCTTAAAAGTTGCCAAGATGTTTGTAGATATTTTCCTCAGGTAAACTTTAGGATTTTATAAAGCTTCATTCCGTAAAATCACACAGTCTTTAAAGGATCTCATAAAAAGCTGAATTTATTAATGGCCAGAAGTTTCTAAGCAAGAGCAACCTCATTGTGTTTCTGGCTGCATGTTTTCTGCTGGCATCGTATAATAGGATTTTATGAAAAGGCCATAATTGTACACAAAATAAATTGTTAAATCTTGCATGTAAAACAAGGAACAATTTATCCCAGTGTTGCTAATGTATATTGTTAGCGTGCTAGTGCTTTCTGACATCAGTACATGGCTTTTTTTTTGACCCATGATTCAGTTTCCATGAATTATCTGGTTGGACTTTATTTTATTTTATATTTTATTTTTTATTTTCAATATGTGGTACAGTCTAAATGGTGCATAAAACAATAAATTAATGAGGAAAAATATTTTCCCCTGATACACCTTTCTTTTGTAGATGATCTGACTGGTGTGAACGGATATGATTTGGGACCAGGATCCAACAGTGTCCAGAGGTCAGAGTTCCCCGAGGAGAGCTGGAAACATTCTTCAGAAGAGCATGAGGTTCTCCATGCATGCAGTGATTCGAAGCTTCTGCTAATAGACTCGGAACTCAATACTGTGACCCTCAAACGCTCGCCAACAGCCGGCCAAGATCACTCCTCTTCCTCCCTAGACATCTTCTCGAACGCCCCTTTTCCTGGATGTGGACGAGATGATAGAGGCATTTTCACCAGTGTGCCCATTCCTCACCGAGCTCATCCACAGCCTGACGTTTTTCTTCAGGCGCCTTTCTGCAGGAGGAAAGATCAGTCTGGTCCACCACAGCCATCCGTGCAGGTTCCCCATCCTTTACTCATGTGCCCCAATGGCCAAGAGCCCGTATTGCCCCATCTGCCTGTGCACAGTCAAATTCGGTTTCCACATTGCGTGGAGGCTCCAATGCCCCAACAGCCGATTGCCGCCTACCGTGTGGTCTCCAGCGTGGGCCAGCAGGCGGCTGTGAGCTCCGTCCCCGTTGGACCCCTTCACTCTTGGACGGTGGGTGTTCAGGCGGTGATGGACCCCTTCCTGGCGGCCCCGTTCCAACCACGACCCTCGCGAGGAAAGCCATAAAGCCTTTTAGCTTATTGTTCTTCTAAGGAACCAAATGGTATTAAAGCTGTAGACCAAGAGCTTCCGCTGACCCTGGTGCTGGTCGTTATCTGGTGTGAAAGGAGACTGGCGTAGTCATTGGTGAAATGCTTTTCTCTTAGACTACCTCGATCTTCAAAACTCTCAGCATCTTCACGGCACTTTAGCTTCACCACAGTGTTCTGCTTCTGTCCACGCCACGAGACGTTTGGAGTGCTGTTTAACCATTGTGAGCGATTATATAGGTCTATAATCCACATGTATTCATCTATTACATTTATTCTGAGTTTTTTTATATATATATCATAGGTAGTGTATTTATTTCTTACCGTGTATTGAGTCCAGTATAAAAGGACAAATGCGAAACATTTAAATGTGAAAATGAAGGAAACTGACAAATGTAGTAATTCTGTTTATTATTCAGAGTTGTAAAACTGACGATCAGAGACTAGTCAAAAGTTTAAAGGTTATAAGCGAGCAGCTTGAAGTACCAAATATCTTTAGACTCGTTCCAGGCAAAATATCAGAGCTATTGTTGCTGATGGAAGATTTGGATTAATATGAGGCCCTGTGTGATGTAGGTTTGATGAAAATGGCGGGAAAATTATGTTTCTTTGCTGTTACTGTCCTGCTTCTGAACCCATGGTAGTTTACACATTTCTGCACGGGACTTGAAAATATTGTCTAATCTACACTTTAGTGTGGTGCAAAGAAAACTGAAGCACTTTTGCAAGCCGTAGACATGGACACACAACTGGTACCTACTGTATGTTTATATATGATCAATATTTCAATATGTTGCAAAATATGTCATTATTGTCATGTGATCAAGTTCCATTTGAAGGTAATATGATTGACTCTGTTAAAATACATTTTACTGCCTTGTTTTTTTACTCTGATTCTGGTTTATGTCAATTTATCCGTCACGTCTCTGTTTTTCTCATGTGTGTCAGTTGAGTTTAGAATCTTTGTACATGAGAAGGACATCGGCAGCAAGTGTGTGTGTGTGTGTGTGTGGGCAGAGATTAGATGAGAAGTAACATTTTTAAATCAGTGACTGCTTCTTAAATTAAGAAAATGCAAATAACTCTCCATGTTCAAGATGTAAACTGAGGTAAATCCAGTCCCAGTTTTTCTCAGCTTGTTTTCAAAAACTCATTAACGTATTAACTTTGGAGATATGTGCATATGTTCTTTCAATGTATACCGTGTTATTCATTAAAATAAATTGCCATCTTTAATGTGACAATATTGTTAATGGTTTCAGAGTTATTTGTGGCCAGTAGTTCTTGTCAATTTTGAGGGTATCAGCACAGCGTGGAATTTTCCGTCCTGTGTTCTCACATTTCAAACTGAGTGCAAGCTTTTAACTGCTTTTAAGCAGTTCTTATAACATCTTATAAAGCAGTCTCAGCATTTCTTTATAGAAATAACAGTTTATAGAATAACAACATTATAAATGTGACCTCAATTGTCTAATGTAGGTAAAAGAAAACAGTTCCTTGAAAATTTGTGATTTGTGTTGTTCTTCTGCATCTAGTCGAAGATGTTTTAACATCCTCTCAAGTCGGTTACGGTTCGAAATGAAACAGGTCTTCGGCAGGTCTTCGCGTCAGGAATTGCCGAGAACCGTCTGGCATTAATTACAATAGATCAAGGCTTCGAGTGTGAAGTCACATTGACAGATCACATTGGCTAGATTTTTTCCCCCGAAGTGTTTACTCTCCTCGACTCCTGAGATCCCACGTTACCGATGTCATTAGCCGCAGGACTGCGGGTCTGTTTGCAGCTGAAGAAGATATAATTCAGATCATGACAAATAGAGGTTACAAAGCCACACTGACAGTGATAAAGAGCTACAATAGAGCCAAACAGCGCGGCCACGTCGCCTGAATGTTTTTCTGTTTATCTTATAATGAGTAAGACAGCGTGTGCGATTGTCCAGCATAATTATCCGCCAATGGAGCGAGAAGGGGTTTGTAAACACGGTCATGTGATTGTAATGCTGACGACTGCCTGCATCTTAAATACTATGTAATCCTCTACGTAAAAACGATCAAAATACATTCTTGCAGCAACGTTAATTGAATTTCTTTAACATTGTATATCATATATCAAAGACATTGAGTTGTTAGTGGAGTGTGTTAAAAACGTACAGAATTAATAAAAGGTTTGAATAACGTTCTTATAACCAAGTAATGATGTTAATACAACATCTAAGAAAATGGACATTTCAGACATTCAAAATAACTTATGACCTTTTTTTGATAATTCACCGAAACGCTTGGGAAGGTGTTTTTACAGCTTAAAATTGTTAGCTAAACGCAGTCAAATTTTGACTCCCTAGTAAGTGTTAGAGGTTGGTGTGTGTGAGGGTACTTGCAGTTAAACCACAGTAGTTGAACCATTATTAACATAATGTGCACTTACAAATCATTCACAATAAAACCACAAAAGTGTGTTGGTAGTAAATACACAAACAGAATCAATTCAGATTTTGTGTTGATTTGGACCTCAATTATGGTGAATATAGAGCAATTATACTTTATTAAAAACAAGTAGCGTTTATTATATTGTAGTGGTTGGTCTCTGAGGTTCCCAGTGAATAAATTCTCCTGTATCATCTGTGTAAAAATGGCACGTCGTGTAAAAAGACTCGTGGGCTTGTGGAACGTTCAAATGCAAATCAGTGCGTGTTTTTATGTTCGTGTCTAAACCAAAAGCTATTAAAAAAATGCTAGTCTGTTGCCGTGCAAAAGTACCTTTAGAATTAGCTTGCGTACATGACCAGATGTTCGACACAGAGTTAAAACTTCCAACATTTAATTGAAGCGTGTACAAAACATGCTCTTCGTTAAAAAAATCGCCAGTTTTACACTCATTTAACATCTGGAACGTGAAGCCGTCGACTGCTCACGCACAACAAACTTTCAAACCAGCAAACGAAATACAAAAACGCTTTGAAAATAAAATGAACAATCTTATTATAGCTCAGACTGCCAAACTCATAGCATTGCCAAATCCAATAAACGTACCGCTGAGAGGAGATTGCAAAACAACTAAACAGAACTAAAGACATTTTAAATAAAAGATCATCAAAGCAACAACTGAATTTTTACATTGTTACTGAGCTGTTGTTGTATCATTAGCTTGCCGTTTTTGAAGCATTCATATGTACATATTTAAGCTCCGTGTTTTACCTCAAGCTTGTTGACCATATTGTAACACATCACATGACCGCAGATGTCACATAAGCTCTGTTCCAAAATACAGACACCTCAACAGCATCACTGTTTTGGAAAGGGCAGGTTGAGCTCATCAGAAACAATTATTATCCAGCCACCTGTCATTACAGCCTACAGATGTACAAACCTTCATAACAACAAACGTGTGCAGCTTCTCACAGGTACGAATCTTCGTTTAAAGATGTTTAGTTACTAAATATCATCAAGTTAAAAAATACCAATGAAAAGGACACTAACTGTAATCTGTTTCTGTTCCCTTGTGTGTTACCAGGTGAACCTTCCATGACTTGATGCACTTAAGGTAATTAGCAACAGTTGCTAATGTGGCATCTGGATGTTACATATCTATGGGGTAATGTGGCCAGATCCATCAAAACATGTTAAAACGTAATTCAAAAGTCTGGAACATGCCAAATGCCTTAATGATTCATAAGCACTTTAAAGTTTAGTTTCACCAGTTTTTGCTTTGCAGTTTAGGTGTTAAGTCCTATTTCTGCACTGATGTACGGATCTTCCCTTTCCTTGTGGAGCAACTCTGGTTCTTCTTTAGGGAAGGTCAGGAACCTCAAGTCCAGGGCGTGGCGGTGGACGAGAAGGAGGCCGGGCTCGTCCGGGCGGAGCAGCCAGAGGGGGCGGAGGCAAGGTGTTGGGTGATGAGGGTGGTAGTGAACTCATTGGTGGTGGCGTGGGAGGAGAAGGTGAAGTCACATTGATGCTCAGACAGGTTGGAGGCAAAGCTCTGGCTGGAGGGGGAGTGTAAGGGAAAGGGGTAATAGAGGGTGGTGGTGGGGTGGAGGGCAAAGGGGGCAGGGTGGAGGTTGGAGAGTGGGCGGAGCAGAGTGGACTGGGTGGTAGGGTACCCTGTGGGACAGGGGGGCATCTGCTGTGGGGGAGGCTGTAGATGTGACTCGAGGGGTTGTTGTAGTGTGGGTATTGAGGAGGAGGGCAGGATTTCACATGAGTGAATTTCATACAGCGACCCTAGAGAGAATTAAGAGAGAGTGTAAAAATCCACCCGTGAAATTCAGTTCTTTTAAAGCAGCAATCTCTTTGAAAGCTGCAAGCACCACCTCTGTCTGAACCATAAAATTGCAGATTAATTTACATACTTTGTAATTTACGTACTTATGTAGGTTGAAGTCAAATTAATTATTTCCCTGGAAATCAGACCTGACAGCTCAGATTATAAATCCTTATTATAAATGTAATTATAAAATGAATCTGGATTAGGTAAGAGACCGTTTTTAACACTGATTTGTTATGTATTTGCTCAATAACTGTTTTTGTTCATGTTAAAACAAAGAAAAAGTTTAAAAACGCAGCTTTAAGACGACATTTTGTAAAGCAAAAAATAAAAATGATAACTTATATATCATCCAAAGCGGAATTGATTTAAGGATTTATAGTTTGCAAACAAGTTATTTCTGCATTTTTATTACAGTATAGCATCTTTATGGACTTCACGGTATCACGGTAATTTTTTCATTTCAAAAGACGGAGGAAATTTCTCATTTCACGGTCCCTTTAAGAGTTTCTATTCGTTTAAAGTCTGTTTTTCCACAGGATGTGAATAATGAAAACCCGGAACGATGAAAACTTATAACGTCGAGTTATTCCGCAGAAGTTTCCGGCGCAGTTTGCATCATATAGTCCACAGAAGCGTTTGCCTGCCGAGATCCAAACTAATCCCGCCATTTGTTTTGAAGGTCACGAGATTTCTGTCCAAACAGAATTTATTTCTGTTCTATTTGCCACAGCAGATCAGACGCCCAAAAAACTCCCCTCTTTGCATTCTTATAAGGGAAAGGGGAGGTAGTTCATCATCTTTCTTAATGCTTCGAGCAGACCAGGCTGCATTCCTTTGGGTAGGAGCAATATTAGACTGGTCCTGTTGGTCTGAACCCAAGCCAGAGTTCTGAGTACCTTCCATTCTGTCCTATTCTGACTGGTGTTATTATTCACAGCTGGCTTGCTTTCATCTTCTGTCTACCTCTAAATGTTTCTCATGTGTTCCTCGCTGTTTGCCTGCAACATATATTTAAGGGGACAGATCCTGAAAGAACCCAGAGACACACTTTTTGGGCATTATCTGCTTTTTCCTTCTGGGGCAACGAAAACAGACTCAGTCCCATTTAATACTGTTTTTCCAAGTTCAAAAAGTACGGTTGACTTAAGCAATAAGCTACGAGATGCTATGTTATATTTGTATATATTAAATGGCTAAAGTGCGTTGGTAAACGTGACCCACAAACCTTTTTAGCCGTTACTACGTGCATAATATATAGTTCAAGTACCTTATTGCTTTTAGATAACTATACGTGTTAAAAATATGGAGCATTTGTGATGTGCGTGACATCATCTCACCTTCTCTCCAGGCTGAGGTCTCATTACAGATACACGGTCGTATCCTCTTCGAAGCCACACCCACAGGGCGTCCAGTTTACCCTGAAAGATCCCGGCATACAAAAACAACACTTTCATCTTGCTGTTATAGAATTATAGAATTCAAAAAATGATTGTCAGGACGATCTTCAACAACACAGTGAAAAGTAACTATAAAAATGTTGAGAGTGTATGAATGTGTGAATTTGTATGTGCAATGTAAATCAGTATGAGAATGTGAGGGGTGTTGCTCCGTCTCTAATTGGTCAAAAATGGTTCTCATATTTGATCACATCATTGAAGTCGCTATTAAAGTTGCTTAGCGTCTTTGCTCGCGTTACTTTTTGCTAGATTTTATATCACTTCTCCTTTATTATTTAGTGCACAAATGTCCAAATTGCATGAGATTTTATAGTGCTCAATACTTTTTAAGCCCACAAAGCGCCCGTTAAAAAGACAACAGCTAATACAGAACGACACCAGCTAACAGCTCTGAATTGTGATTGGGTGAGTAGTGTTCAAAGCACACATGTGGATGTACATGTAGTTTGTGGTTGCTAAGCAACGTAGCAACTCGGTGCCTAATATAGAGTGTGCGGGTACAGTTTCTATAATGAACTATATTGCTTGGAGAACAAACGGTTCTGAGTATTATTAATAATACATTAAACTGTGAACTTTGGTGTATAATAATGCAGTTTCCGGCGTTTTCCAACAGCAACAAGCGTCGCGTTATGCGTTACACAAATAAAAATGTACATTTCACTTCATGTCTAGAGAAATCGTCGCCTATAATTCAGACTTTAATATATATATATATTATATATGTCCCTCACTTTCACTCTTTAGATCAGTATAATTTATACCTCTCGGAGTGAACTGTCACTCAAAAATAATTCCAGGGAAAGAAGGTGGACGAGAGGGAGAAGAGGAGTTTGTTTTGTTAGGAAAAAGACCAGCTCTGCAAAGCCCATCTCTCTTGGGTCAAATCAGTTCAGGGTCTGGTTTAAATTAACTCTTCCCTACCAGCTGACAAAGACATTATGAAACAATGCATAAGCCATTTCCCGGACCGGCCAAAGACACCACAACTGCACAGCGTGCCTGGTAATGACTCTAAGCTGTCTGGAGACCTGTCCACATTTTCAATGCCGACTAAATGAGCATACAGTAAGCCAGTCACTGTATTGGGTCATTCTTATCTGTTATATAACATGTTTTTTTTGTTAGGACACACTTTCTTTCTTTGGTTTATTTAGGCCAGCATGAATTTCTATTATGATTTAGGCTGTCTAGAGACGGTTTAAAGCTAGTCTACCTGGTTTGCCAGCTTTGCCAACTTTTTCGCTATGCGTTTCGCTAGCAATGTGAAGCTAGTGAGCAAGAAAGATTTGCTGGTTAAGCTAGTTAAAAGGTCTTTTGCAGAGACCAGCATAAACATTAGATGCTTAAAAATATACAGTATGATTCGCATTACATTAGACGGCAAAATGCAAGTGGCATTTCTCCTAAAAATTGAAGCTTAAAAGATGTTTGTTAGGTTTTAAATTGTGAAACAATATTTGTACAGTTTAAAATGTGCACAAATGTGACACTTTCTGGTCGTCAAACTTATTGAAACATGTTTATAGTTTGTTTGAATTCAAGTTAGTAAAACTGAGGAACTGGCTTAAAACTTAAAACCGTCTTAATGAATCCACTAAAAATCACATGCTGGCGATCTTTTAATCAGGGTTGATCTTAACACACTGGAACAAAGGCAGAGATTTAGTCCAAACTTGGGTTCAAACATCACAGATCTATGAGTTTTGGAAAAGCCTCTCTCCTGCTGTCGCTTTTGATGTGGTGGGTTTCAGATCAGCACATCAAAAGGAAAGGTTTGCCCGAAGGTAAACAGATCTACCTTGATTGGCGAGTACCACTTCTGAGAGGAGATGGGCTTCCGCATGCCATTGTTCAGGGTTCTGGTTGGTGGAAACTCAAACTCTTGGTCTGGCAACTTCACCCGAGCGTTCTTCGCCTTCTCCAGTTTGGCTCCTTCGTCAGTGGACCCCTTATCTCCCCAGCGCACCTGGAGTTGTGGCACACACACACACACACACACATCACTTTAGGGGACCAGAGTGAATAGAAGCTATTTTTCTCTTTTTCAACACATTCCTTCTTACTTCCATTCTTTTAATGCCGCCGACTCCTCTGCCTCCGTAATATGAGGCGTCCACTGTGGGCCACTTCTTCTTCGGATAACCATCTTCCTCTTCCTCCTTAAGTGAGGAAGAAATAGTCTTATTAAAAAGATTCAGGGGGTAGAATCTGTTATTGATCACGTTATTGATTCTGTTATTGATCATGTTAAAAATGTTGTTTTAAACATTCTTGGAGCGTCTTTTTAGACGTTGTATTAACGCTATTGCTTGTTATAGAAACGTTTATTCTTAAGTCTAACGTTTTTGAAATGTTCTACTAACAACTTAAGAATAACATTTTTGATATGTGATACGTACACATGTGAAACATTCCTTTAACAATTCCATTGCGTTTATTTTAACTATTCACAATGAATTGTAAACATAGAGAGTGTTGTAAGACTAATTCATTATTTATGTGAGTTAGACATACAATCATTCATCCTTTCCAAGCGCTGACAGGAAATGATGTCAAACTTCCCAGTCTATCTACATTACATATGTATCTCATTAGAACTCAGCCAGAAATTTGGTTTTCATGTGTTTCCAACCGTCTGACTGCAACACTTGCGATGACGTCACACTCTGAAAGAACCCAGAGGCACTTTTAGCGCACGTTCCATTTTTGTAATTACCCTGAATAACCTTCCAAAGAACTCCCAGCTAACAGTTTTGGGTTGTAAGAACGTTTCCATAATGTTTTCAGTAAGTATCGAACATTTTCAAAATGTTATTTTTGTGTAAGTTCTAGAAATGTTCAAAACGTCCAGTTTTTTAGACGTTGTAATAACATTGTTGTTAGGTTATAGGAACATTACTCAGTTTTTTAATTCTGTAACACGTTTAAAACGTTCCACTAACAACTTAAGAATAACGCTTTTGATGTATAGATATATAACGTTACTGCAAGAACATTGTGCTAACGTTGACAGAACATTTAGAGCCAATGTTCTGAGAACGTTTCCTGTTCGCTGGCCGATGATAATCTGATAATGATCCCTGCTCTGTGCCATATGATTATATACTGTGGCATTTTAGATAACTATCAACATTGTCTTCAGAAAAAAAGATTTCAAGTTCTCTCAAACAGGAACAGATCAGTGCTGAGGTAAAGCAGAAATAATTGTCACATTTGATAATGACAAACTGCCTGACGTGTCAGGAATTTCCTGTTTTGAAGGATCAGGCAATCGGACTTTTGGAAAAGGGGAACGTGTCCAGGCTAAAATGGACAACAACAGTTAAATTGTTTTTAAAATTCCTGAATTTAAAGCACAAATGGATGTTTTGTCTTCTGACACGCTCTGTCTTTCGTCTTTTTCAGCTTGGCATCGGTAGCCACATCTGTGAAAACTGCAAATGTTTGGAACGCATGTCAACTGTCGCTTCCTTAAAGAAATCACAAGCAGAGCTCTCTGGAGAAACGTTTGAGGAAAAGTTTTCAGGAAGAAACAAACAAACTGTGGTTCCTACCGAGACACTGAGGCACAACATTTGTCTAAATGTCTAAACAAAATAGTCTTTAAAAGTATGAATAAGTCATAATTGAATCAATAACTTTTCTTGTGCTGTAGCTCTCAAATCTTATTCGTGCTTGTGCTTAGAACATTCACGAGGAGCTGAGATACGTGACAGCCTAACAATTGTGATGTAATTTGATGACATTTGAAAGCTACTCTTTAAAATATTCTTTTAAATGCATTTCTCACCGAATCGTCTTCCATCACAGGTGGCGGCAGCTCATGGACAATCTGTTGTGATGACAAATGAGAGGAATTCGTTTACTGAGTTCTTCATATTAAAGTGTATCGTCAATGGAAATGAGAGACTAATGCATTTTTGAAATCCAGCCTTTATCCCATGACGGCTCAAACTGAGATGTTTTCCATGGCAAAGATGTTACTGGATCAGCATTCTGTCTGGATATCGGGCTCTTGCTGGCGTGACTTCAGAAAAGTCACGCACGGAAGAGGGTCTGCTGTGCGAAACTTACCACGGTGCAACAGAGGGGCCAAAACCACCAGAGTATTGCCATGGCGATAAGCAGCATCAGTATGAGCAGCGCTATGGCCAAGAACGTTCCGTCAGTCTGAGGAACAGAGCAGAAACAGAGACCCGGAGGAGGATGATACGCCAAAGCAAATAAAAACGGGCTTATGTTGCTGATGCCACACTCAGACCCTGCTGGATGGGGTCCACTGTGGAATTTGTGGTTTAATGTGGTTTAGTAAACACATCAGGACCGTAATAGCATGTGGAAACACGATCTTGATCCAGATTGGGGGTGATCGGGCCCCTTCAAAATGCCGCTTGATCTCAATGTACATTTATAACCCCGAGTCAGATACAGCGCACGGGTGAATTTGGAGAGATTCTGGGTCACATTTCACCACAAAATCAAAAGAAAGCATTACAACAATGCATCTATATATAGAAAGAAAATGAAGAATTTAATTGTTTTTATTTTAATGACAATTAAGCATATCCCCTATTCTTTTTATTGTGATACAATAAACCTGTAATGTAACAAACTGAATGTTCCTGTTGCGCAGTTGGTGGAGCATTGCGTTAGCGCCGCAAAGGTTGTGGGTTCGACTCCCAGAAAATGCTCTGCGAGTTGCTTTGGGTGCCGATGTAAACCAATTACATAAACATAATCTTAAATGGAAAAAAATTATTGTTATAATATTGATCAAATATTTAAACTGTAACGGGATTATAGAACATAAGACATTCTTTTTCTTTCTTTTGATTTTTGGGGTGAAACACGATTTTATTGTATTTTTAAAGAAATAGCATGTAAAAAAACAGCATTAAACAGCTGTGATCTACCAGTGTTTTCTTTGAATGGCACCCCACCAGAGGAATGTTAGTTCAGAGTAGGACAGAATATACTGACTGTGCTCAGAGGACACTTAGAGGATGGAGCTGAACTAGCCGTAATGCCCAGTGTTGCTGCACTGGCAGTGGCTCTGCCCAGCGTTACAGTAGTGGTGGGATTGGCACTGCTGGCTTGCAGGGTTACTGTACTCACACAGCTCACTGTTGTGATGGTCACGGAACTGGAGATAAAACTCAGACCATTGTTCATACTGACATGGAGAGAGGCAGATCTATGAACCAGAGAGAGAGAGAGAGAACCATGACTTTTATATTTTAAATGATCAAAAAATGATTCAAAGATGGATGGATCACATGTTGGGAACCAGCATAAGTTACAGAAAAGCATCACATTAGAGAACAGAATCACATGTTAGGAACAAGTATTACATTTTAAAGACCAGAATCACATAAGAG
>JAZGTJ010005969.1:0-26130 GCA_036877575.1 Botia almorhae | reverse complement strand
TTGTTTTTACAGTTTGTCACAGTTTCTCGGGTTTCCCAGTTTGAATGACGAATACAGTGTAGCTGCCACCTTCTGATGTGTGAGAGTTATTTCTTTATGCAGGCACAGAAGGCATACTAGTTGTCTGTCGTCTTTGCAATGTGTTCGAGTTCAACTTTTATGCACTGACGCAGCTGACAAAAGGCAATACAGTCTGCTTTTATTGCCTCTAGTTCTGTAATGTCAGTTTGATATGTCCCTATCGTAAAACTCTGGAATTAAAATTTGATATTTTTATCAAACTTGGTGCACATGTGTAGAAGTTTATTCTGTGGTCACATGAACAAAAATCATGCCAGTTGGCCATTTGATGGTGCTATAAAATGAACAAAATATAAAATTGGCTTTAACTATTGCTAATTGCAGCTGTATTACATTTCTTGTTTTCGCTCTGTAGGAGGCAGTCTCAACCAGTTCAGAGATTAGCTTCACTCCCAAACAATCAGACTCCATTAGAGATGGTTGAAAATGACAAAGAGAGGAAAAAGGAGCCTCATGAGGGCAGAGAGAAGAACAATGTTCGAATAAAAGAACAGAGAGACAAAGAAAAAGTGCTAAAGGCCAGGGCAAAGGAAGAAAAGAAAGAGAAGGAGAAAAGAATTCTGCCTCCTCCACCTCAGAAGGCTGAGAAACGAACAGCAGTGACTGAACGAGCGAAGGTGAAGGAAGAAAAGAAAAACTGTGGACTGGAGAAGAAGACTGAACGTACTGCAAAGCCTCAGCCTCTGAAGGTAAAGACAGAGCCTCCACCCAAGAAACGCAGGAAGTGGCTAAAGGACATTCCTTCATCATCAGAATCAGACTCTTCAGCAAGTGAGGATGAAAGTGAGTATGCATATCAATTTGTTTAAATTGATAACTGGAGCATGGAGTAGCAGTGTGGTATACTAGTCCTCTTTCTGTCACTCGCTCGATGTTGTATCGATGACGTGATTATAGGGGTTAATTTTAAAGAGCCCCAAGCCTCATTTCTCATATTTATGTAAAAGGCCAATGTGTGTGTCAATCTGTGATCCAGACATAATGTATAAAAGAAGAGACTGTGCACCGCTCATTCAGATTTTGTTATTTGGAGCTGGTGAAGACTGCTTGTTCTCACTAAACTTGTGAAGTTCAATCATCTAAAAGCTGCTGTATGTGTGCTGTATGCATATGGCGCGAAACAGTGATTGTGTTATTGCTGTTACTGAGTGTGACCTCGAATTCGGGCTGGGGTGTATTGTGCAACAAACATGCAGTGTTGGGGCTGTGGACAGAGTTTTTTGCAATGGCACATCAACTGCCTTTGAGTTGCTGGCAGTCCTGTTTACTTTGAGGAGGTTTTGACAATTGATTCAGGACATTGATTCAGGGCAGGGGGACTGACCAAGGCCCCCTTAGACACAGATGTCTTAGCCCACAGCTGTCCATGGGATTTGTAGAAAAATGCGTTTCCTCAGTGAACTTCATTGCACAGGTTCTGTTCAAGGTCGGGAAATAGAAGCAACAAGTTCGGTTGGTTGCACCATACTTGCCTGACCAGACTTGGTTTTCAGAACTTCTAAATAACAGCTCCCCCATTTCCCTAAGGAAGGATCTTATGGGCCAACAGAGAGCCACATTTGACCCAATCCCAGTCTTTGTATTGCTAAAGACAGCTCTCCTAGTGGCACTCGCGTTGATCCAGAGGGTGCAGGGCCAGCAGGTGCTCTCTGTCTCTAATGAGTGCCTGAGGTTTGTGCTTCTGTTTTCAATGAGTGCCTTGAGTTGTGTCATCTGAGACCCTGGCCAGGCTGTGTGCCCATAGTTTCCACTACTTTTTTAGGGACCTGGTGGTAAACCTGCAAGCGCTTACAGAGCTTCAGACGCTCTTACCAGTTCTGAGATTTGCAGAGGGGGAAGGCTGTCCGCAAGCAGAGGCTGGCCCATTTGATTGTGGATGCCATTTCTCTGGATTACCTCATGCATAATCTGTCGTCCCCTGTTTGAATACGGGGACCAGAGATGTTGCATCCTCCTGGGTACTGGCGAATGCAGTTGGGTTACACCCAGTACTTTAAGGTTTTATAACCTCTGTGTCAACTCAAGTGTTACAAATACGTATATTAAAGGTTTAGTGGCTGGCTCTGTGTATTGATTGCTAGTACCTTTTCTACTTTCTTGAGGTGTTGGCATGCATTAGTTCTTGTCACCAACCATTTCCCTGTAAGGGTTAACAGCCTTTCTATCCACCATTCTCACTCTTCAGTATTAAGCTGGCAGAGGGGCTTTTCCACCAGGTCTGGTACTTGTGTATTTGGCCCCTGTGATTGGCTTCAGTGTTAAGTCTCCACATTACCCTCCCTTAGGCGTAGTCTCAGTTAGGGCTCTACCTCCAGGAGACAGTGCTATTTCAGTAGGTGCCTGGGGGTTATCTCAACAAGCAGCTCAAGGAAAGGCTGCTGCCTGTGGCTGTCTTAAGTGAGAGTTCGCTCCCACCTCTGCAGGGATAGGGAGGCACTTCGCTTTACACATTGGAAGGTTACAATGTCTCAGAGTGCTCACTACAGTACACGCTCAGGCTTGCCCATGTCCGCTCCACTGTACCTCATAACACAGTTCAGCTATTGTGGTTTGTAATATGGGGGCTCCTAATGTCACATCATCAACAAAATGTTGAGCGAGTCACAGAAAGAAAACATCTCTGTTACGACTGTAACCTCGGTTCCCCCAGAGAAGGAATGAGACATGAACCTCATACAACAACAACTGCACTCACCGCTGTGTTTTCTCAACTCAGCACAAAACCTGAATGAGTGGTGCACGCCATCTCCTTATAAATTTGTGTGTCCGGGATGGAGATCAGAATGAAAATTCACCAATTTTCAATAGCATTTTATATAAAGATCAAAGATGATTGTCCAGTCATCAATACAATGTCAAGTGAGTAAGATAAAGAGAATAGAGGCTACAGTCATAACCAAGACATTTTCTGTATGTGTAATGACTTACTGCATTTACCAAAAGTATAGCAAAAGCATATAAATTTACCAAAAGTTCTGTTGAAGTGTACAACAGAACACTGACCTTGGCAGTGACCTTGCACTGCCATATTTGTCAGAGCAAATAAACTGAAAGCAATGAACATCATCAAAACGTCATCTTGATTCTTTATTTAATTGCCATCTTTGATTGAAATCTTTACATAGAATTAGTAGAAGAATCTCCAAAAACGAGTAAAATAAATTTTTTGCCAGAATTTAATTGTAAATATTAATTAAATAAATGTTATAAATTTTTGTAAATTCACCAAAATGAAACATTGAAACATTTGGCATGTGACAATTTATGCATTAATTAAATGCAGCTAATTATGTGTGTTCCCGTCTTACAGTCTCAATAAAAGCTGGCCTGAACACGCGAGTCATGCGTGAAATGTACCGGAGCTACGTGGAGATGTTGGTCAGTACTGCACTTGACCCAGACATGATCCAGGCTCTAGAGGACACAGAGGGTAAGAAAACATGCTTACCTGTGACACAAGCTGCAGCACCTTGTCTTTATTAAAGCAAAAGATGAAATTGAACCTTCTCTTTATTCTGTTGGTTATTTCAGATGAGTTATATCTTCCTCCAATGCGCAAAATTGACAGCCTTTTGAGTGAGCAGAAGAGGAAGCTAATGAAAAAAGTCAATATGAGCTCCCCACACCAGGTAAATTGCTCTTTCATTTTCACCTGATGGCCACTCAACTACAAGATCGGAAGCTACAAACTCATTGTCATAAAATCACACACACATAGCTATGAAAAGTTTTTACTTTTCATGAAAGCAAAAAACTTTTGACAGCCTTTTTACTAAATTATTTTGTTCTTGCAATTTAATGTAAAACATTTCTGGACAGTCATTAAAATGGTGCACATCTGACAATGAAACATTAAAATGTCAAGTTGGTTTGAAAGTCTGTCTTAGTTTGTATGAATGGTTGTATCATGTCTCAGAGTTGCGAACACTACAAGACTTTAACACATAGTGATCTATGACTGCATGTCACTGACTCAAAACATCAAAGGCAATGAGCTAATGTCTTTTAGTGTGAGCTTAGCTGTAGCAACTAAATGTCCTTCTATCCTTGTTCCACAGGAAGCTCTTCACACTTTCCCTCAGATAATGGCAGAGCCTCTGGACTCGGGGACAGTGAGAGTTAGACTGGATGGTGAATGCTACAACCGCAAAACCTTGAATCGCATCAAAAAGAGTGTATCCAAATCACAGGTGATGTTAAAATCGAAAACCAAAACCTTTTCCAATGTAAATAGTTACATCAGAGATTTTCTTTTGTGTTAAGTTTAATAAAAAAAATAATAGTGATGTCAGTTATGCAATAAAAATTCCACGTTTATGTACTCTAATTTGGGAGGAATAATAATAAGGAATTTTCCTACACTTTAAGCAACTTAACCCTCTGGGTTTGACAAACATGCCAGCATGGACTTCTGTTATATTTTTATAACAGCAGAAACAACCTAAAATACTGTGTATTTTAACTGTAATGGGTCTAGTTTACTTGTGTACACTCACAATAACAACAAAACGTTGTGCTTTTGTAAAATAAAATAAAGGGTCCACTTTTAGCCGTGTCTGCGCACATCTTTCTGAGCCATATTACAAAAATGAACTGAAACTCAGAAAATACTTTTAGCACAAACATAAAATGTGTCTAAGGAAAGCTTAAAATGTCTACTTTTAAAGGAACCAATTTAAACGTAAACATTCTCTGGTTATTTAAATCATACAAAGGGGTACATTTTCTCTTGTCTCAGCTTAATATCGCTAAATGTGAACACACCCACCTGAAGAGCATGCTATTCATTCGGTAGTGACCTGAGGTGAGCCATGCAAACATGCTCCATGACCTCAAGTAATCGTGAAAAATCATCAGGCTTTGTCATCATATTTAATTGACTTGGAGGCACATTTGAAAGATGGCACATTATACAGGTGAGAAAGTGTTCAACTTTTCCTCAGAGCGTGACTCAAACAATGAACGTTTGCATTTTGAAGAGTGACTGGATGCAGCGGAGGACATTTCTTCTAATGAGTAAGTTGTTTATTTTTACTTACATTAGTTAACATGTTGTTTCATATAAATATGGAAAAATTTTAACATTGCAGTTAAAAACATGAATTGAAAGACAGGATCAATGGGTGGATGTGTGTGATTAATGAATCCAGACATGAACTTAATCAGTAGCATTGGGAAAATGAACATTACAAGAATAAAGCAATAACAGCATTTAACACCACAATTGTACAAAATGGGTGTAACATTTAAATTGTATTGCGTTATATGATATAAAGCGGGGGTGCCCAATTCTGCTCCTGGTGGGCCAATGTCCTGCAGAGTTTAGCTTCAACTTGAGTCAACATACCTGCCTGGAAGTTTAAACCTAAACTATGCAGGACACTGGCTGTCCAGGAGCAGGAAAATGTGTTTTGTTGTGTGCAGGAACGAATATTTAAAAAAATGAAGATAATTGGTTAATAATATAGTTTCTTTCTGTAATCAGCATGCTTACAATTGTTTCTTTGTTTTTTTACAGATATGAGAATGATAGCGATCATGACCTATCCAAAAATGGAACAAAGATGAAAAATGTGCTGAAAAATGTGCTGTAGACACTTGTTTTTTGATTATAGTGTGCACTCTTGTAAATAAACTACAGACAAACCGTTAAATATTCAAGGCTCCTCACATTCTTTGTTCTAGCTGCCTCACAAAATTCCACCTTGATAGGCCCATTAATGGCTGGGCCTTTTTCTTCCCAGTTGTGAATCACATCATTATTAATGACCATTGACCTCATATATGGCCTTTCCGCAACAAAAGTTACTTACGAAAGTTAAATCAATATATATGTAAGTTTTATGTGAATGAGTAGGCAGAATGGTTTTTAAATTATTTTGTAGCAAATTATCTAGTCTAAAACACTACCCAAAAGTACCCAAAAGTCTTGTGAACAAATGATTAGTATGTGTTTTCTGGACTTATTTTAAAATTATATTCTTTACACACAATGTATGTGCATGAATTTCTCAGAAATAAAAATTGTACTAACATGGTGCTTGCATTATTGTAGTACAGCTTGTGCTTAATATAGTGAAATGAGACTTCAGCTGTTAACATTTATAAGCAACTGAAAAGGCAGGGTATGTCAAAACTTCTCCAGGGCCCCCAAATCCCCTCACATTTAAAAAGAGGGTTAAGCTTGAGGTACCACCTACATGCAGTTGCATGATGTAATTTTTCTTTTCTTTCTTTGTTTTTTTAGCAAGTTCATTTAAGCAGTACATCATGTAATTTGATTACAATATTTAATCCATTGACAGCTCTAATAATTGTTAGAAGCAGTGTAGAAACAGTACAGAAACAGTGCTTGGATACTAACATGTTGTCAACCTTTGTTTCCTCCAGGACCTCAAGTTGTCAACGGAAACGTGTAGAATCTACAGTCTTTACCATTCCCTTCATCATTATAAATATCATACTTTCTTGCACTGTAAGAAAGAGGTAAGAATATGCACTTTCTCAACAAAAAGCATGTAAATCCATTATTACTATCAAGATGAAAGTTTTTAAATCCTTATTTTCTAATTGCTTATTCTTTCAGACAAACACAATAGAGCAGGCTTCAGAGGATCCTGGGCAGGAGGAAGTTGTTCAGCAGTGCATGGCTAATCAGAGCTGGCTGGAGACACTTTTCAACTCTTTCTTAGAACTGATGGCCCTTAGTGCCAAAGCTTAAGAGAAGTAAAAAAGGAAAAGGGGAGCATGAAAAAGGGGGAAAAATTAAGAAACAAGGAGGCCTCAAGGTACAAAGAAGCCAGATTTATTGTTGCTTAGCTTCCATGTCCTCCTCCTCCTTTGTTTTTTGCAAAATCTTTTCTATAAATGGCTTCTAAATAGTGGCGAAGGAGCAGACTGAGCAGTGAATCCAGCAGGTTGCCACTGGCAAATAACTCTTTACAAACATCACAGAGGCCATAGACAGGGTAAAGGATTCCTTTTGAGTGTTCAGACAAATGGATATTGCCAGTCTGACTTCACCAGATATGGGTTCACCTTCCCGCATTTACTGAAACAGAATGGTACATAGAACCATTGAGCTACAGCTGAAGGAATATACTGTGTGAAATCTATACTTTTGATCAACTGATTCATCATGTGGAAATTAACTGACAGAAAGAGTTTGCCTCATTTCAACACTAGGAGAAAGTCTGTTACTGTTTGAATTTTACACAAATACTTTTTAAGACAATAGCAGTTTTTTTCTTGCTTTTATTTCCAAAATGAGAGAGTAAAGGTTCTGTTTTATAAATGAGTGAAGAGTAGCATGTGATTGGAAAGCTGACATGTAAAATAAGTGCAACAACGTGATGACATTCAACACTTTAATCTACACACGTGAAACAAGTTAGCTAGAGTAATACATTTTTATTATTTATAAAGACATTTTTAACAGGACTTCGCTCATACAATACAAATCATCAATGCTTCGTTAAAACAGTTAAAATGATGTTTGTTCAGATGTTATAAATAGATCCTATTGCCACATTCTAAGCTGTCTTCCTTTTTGCTCATCAAAGGTGGGTAGATACGATGAAAATGTATCTGTAACAAAAATAAATGGTTAAACCGAGTAGAACAAAATATTTCAAGCTACACAAAATGGTATTACTGCAGTGCATTCCACGCAAAATGGAACTGAAATTAAGAGCATATTTACTATTTAATATGGAAATTTGGTTTTGTTTGTCTTTTGTCTGTCCTCAGTGTTATTTTGGAACAATCTAATACTGTGCTTCTTTCAAAAGTAAAGCCTTTGTGTAAATATTGTACAGCTCTTGACTAAAATCTCCCAGTTCTTCTGTACATGGACTGTCCCTCCCTGTATTTGACAAACAAATAAATTCATCAACAACTACACTGTCTCAGAGAATTAAATTAAGCTATTGCTTTTCTCCTATAGGGATTAAACAGGAGTGTGCAAAAGTTAGAGTTCCAATTTTAAATCTTTATTTAAATTTGGAAGTTTTATGATTTTTTTAAAATAAACTTTTTAAATAAAAGAGAAACATGTGATACTGTACCATTTGTAGTTTACCAACCAAATGTAGGCAAATTTGTGATATTCACTATTTCTAACTCTTCTGTACTGAAGGCCAGATTTACTGCTTGTTGAAGCATACAATACTTAAATTATCATTACAAAACACTTTTCTGTGGCACATTGAAATTTAGAACTTACCGTGTCTTTAAATAAGTTTAAAAAATTGTGAAAACAATTTGACAGGTGAATTAATGACAGTGAAAACTTAATGGCTTGTACTTGTTAAATGTTGCATAGCTTTGTTACAGTACATTTTGTGTTTTTCTATTTTATGTTTTCTCTGGTTAGTTCATAGTGTGTTTTGTATACAGGCCATTAAAACATGTTTTAATTCTAAGACTATTCTGTGATTTCCACTACATCAGGGTATTTCCAGTGAGGAACATATTGCCTATCATTGCGTTCCAATGAGGAAATAAAAAATGCCGTATTTCTTATTCAATGTTAATTGAATTAGAAATAGAAAACGCGTTGTAGACGGTCTGGAATGTTTTCAAAAATCTACAGACCATATCACAAGTATACTTTGTAAACTGGCAATTGGCAACATGAATTACATTTCAAAGCTAAAAGATGTTTTTTAAGAGCAATCATGGACTTGGGAAAGAGAAAAGGAGTTTCTGAGGAATACTGTATTAAAGCATCTGAGGAGGCATATTCATTAAATGTGACATATGACCTAGTTGACTGGTGAATATTAAGCATTTCCACGAATGACAGGAGTTTTTTGAAAAACTGCACAAAATGCTTTCCATAATCAAGTTTGTATTATAGGTCTAATGATCAGGAATATCTTTAAAAATCTATAATCTATAATACTTATATTTGACGAGTGTGTTATAATTGCTTACATGTGTTTTTCTAAAAGGCTATTAAACGGCGAAAATGGTCGCCTACGCCATCTGGTGGGCTTATAAAGTTAGATACTACTTTTAGCGACGTAGTAGTGACGTCAAAAAGGGAAATCGAAACTAACATGGATTTCCCGTGAAATTTTCGGTATCAGATTGGTAGCCGAAATATAATAAATTAACACTACAATTAAAGCACCGTAGTTTAGCACAAACTGCTTTATGGTTGGGACACTTGAAGGACTTTTAAATCCGTTGTATATATTGTCTACTTGATTCGGATTGTAGGTAAGTGTTTGGTTAAATTACAGTTTGTCGTTGTTTTCGTGCTTTTTTATCGTTATTTACATTTTTTATTCAGCATATGTCAAAGATATGTCACATACCAGTGGATTGTATTTCGTATTTTAATGACCTGTATGTTTACAATGATAAAAGATACGATACTAGAAAGTATATACTGTTTATAAGGCGAGTATTCATGAATTATGCATTGAAGGTTTGGTGGGAAGGCTGCTTGTACCATGGCCCAAACAAAACCTCTGTTTGTGCCCTGGTTGTACGAACAAATCCAAAGTGGAAGGTACCCAGGGGTGTGTTGGACAAATAAAGAAAAACAAACGTTCAGCATTCCCTGGAAGCATGCTTTGAGGCAGGACTCCAACAGTGATGATGTTCTCATATTCAAGGCAAGTCTGATCATTATTTGTCATCTCTGTAACATTAATACAATTATTTGTCAGCCCCATCCTACTGCTGGGTAAAAGACCTTTATTCCAATTATTTGTTTGTTTAAAAATATTAACCACCATCCTGTCAGACCATCAAAACACATTTATTTGAGATACTGTTTACACAATAAATACCATGGTAAAGACATAATTCTTTTATGTTTGTCATGGTAAGGGATAATTACAATATTCACTACATTCACTAAATATTTACTACAATATTTACGGCATCATTGCCGTATCAAATATCATGATATTTACACAATACTCTAAAGGAATGATTTTCAATCCTGGTCCTAGGGACCCACAGCTCAGCATATTTTGTGTCTCTCTTATTAAAAGGCAGGGTGGACATTATTTTCCAGAAATTCTTTTTGTTATGCTGGTTGAAAGTCTCTATACACCCTGTTAAATATATTTATATACATATATATCTTCTGTGGAAGGTGCAGAACCATTAAATGTCCGTCCTATCATTGCACTTGGCCTCAATGCGATAATAGGATGTCCTACTTGCCTGTTAAACTATGTGCACATTCATGTGTTGGAGGAGGCGTGGCTTTGGAGAGCTTTGTAGGGAGGGTGAGATCTTATGCTTTCAAAGCTAGGTTGCTATTGCTAACCTCTCCGAAATTGCCTACCCTACCTTTAATGCACCAAATTCAGATCTTTAGCTGATTAGAAGAGCCTCATTTGCTAAAACGTGTGTCATGTAAGAGACGTGTCATGTATGACATACAAAATGCGCAGTGCTGTAGTTCCCTAGAACCAGGATTAAAAACCACTGCTGTTATGTATACTTCTATGTATACTGTGTCATATATTACTCTTTAAGATATCATGTCTATGCTACATGATTATGATAATTATAAATCATGATATACATTCAGTTCAATATTTTTCTTTATATAAGCAGACAATACATACCATATCATCTGATGTGGTCGATGTACTATGGAACAGTCGTATTACATTTTGCAGCAGTACTTACTTTCTATTATCTGTCCTCACTTACATCAGGCATGGGCTCAAACTAGCACAGCCGGAGATGGCCGAATACATGGAGACCCCTCTGTGTGGAAGAGAAACTTCCGTAGTGCTCTTCGTGCAAAAGGTTTTAAGATGGTATTCGACAACAAGAATGATACTGCTAATCCTCATAAAGTGTATCAATTTCCAACTGATTCTCAGTCTGCAGGTAGGAAACAGTATGCGTACTGTTGAGATCATTATTAAGATTGAGTGATGTTTATTAAATGTTAGAACTGATACAAACCTAGTATTTCTGTTCTGTCTTCTTTACAATAAGCATCTGAGGGGTCTCAAGAGACTGATGTAAGTCATTTCATCACAAAGCCATTTCAGTTTTGAAATTAAGAAGATAGGCCAAAAATCTGATCATAAAGCACTATTTCTTTAAATAAATTACATTCTCAATGCTTGTATCATCCAAAATTCAGTTATTAAAATTAGGGTTAAAATAAAGAATAGATGGATAGATTTTGGACCTAGTTTGTCCAGATTTTTTTATTTTGGTCATGATTATTACTTTTGGTTCATCACTGTTATCTTGTGATTTTCTCCACTTGTATAATTGAGTTTTATCCAGCATCTCAAAAGCACACACTATTGGACAACCTGTTGTATAAATAAGATGTGTATGCACACTGACTTTAATATCCAAATATGTTTTTCAGGACTCACAAGACCTTTATTTAGGAGAAGATGAAGCCCTCCGTAAGACACCTTTCTTTATATATTTTGTTCATTTAGCTACTAACATAGTGCAGCTAAATTCAGTTTTCACTTCTCTTCTAAGTGCTTAATCCTGTTGTATACAGAGTTTGTGCTAAACTATGTATACAATAGTTTTTTTTCTCTCTTTTTTCTGTGTATTTATGTGATTGTTTTATTTTTACATTTTATTTTGATTTGCTTATATTTGTTCAGTTATTTAAAGCTTTAATTATTTTATATTTATGTTTCTATGTTTGTTTCATGCCTGTGAAGCACTTTGAGTTGCATTTATGTAGGAAAAGTGCTATACAAATAAAATTATTATTATTATTATTATTATTATTAATAAACAAAGTTAACAACTAGTTGTTACTAAAAGGCGCATTAGAAATGTGTGTTCTTTTTTAAATAGTACTGCCTCTTCCCACTGTGGTGGCTCTCTGGGAGCAACCTATACATTACAGCACATTGTTTAAAAGAAGCCACCCAGACGGTGTACTAAAAATTGCCAGACACATCTCTGGACACTATTATTACTGTTAGATCCATTAGTTCCAATTAGTTTAGATCAGGTTCACTTCGTACAAGATTTCTTCTTCAAACTCTTTCACTCTGTTGTAAAATAAACTGTTGGCATTCACACCACAGCTGTGATTTGCCAACTATTGTTGCAATTACCACAATGTCACCCTTGACTATTTTGGACGCTTTCTAAAGCTAATCTTTTCATTGTGGTTACAGTTGTCATTTTATATCTCCTGTGTCTGTTCTGATCTTAGATCGTCAACCGCATAATCTGGAGCAGTGTTTCACTGACCTACACCTCCGGGAAAGTTTCCCACAAGGTAGAAAAAAGACAGAAGAATGTTTTGTCTCTTTATTTTCTTCTATTTCTCCTTCAACATGGGTTTTTAACAAGATATTGACAATCATAATTTTTATCAAGTTATGCCTTGCCAACCATCTTTTTGACAGAATCTTATTTAATCCAATCCAGGCCTTTATCACAAAATCCTTTATATACTCTGTGATCTTAAAAATGTAATTGCTGTTTAGCCTAAAACTTTATAATCTAAGTAGTTTTTTATGAAGAGTCAACAGTTGAAAAATGTAAACATTTTTATTTTCTGATGAGTTTTGCTTCTCATTACTGCAGTTTGGAATACAACAATTGTGGGAATGACTGAACAAGACCTGTACCTAGAAACCAGTCCATGTTCTGAGCCACAGTTTGCCAGAGGAAGTGCTATGGTCCATTTTCCAATACAGGAAACTCAAACACCTTTTTCTTCAGCCGGAGGTGCTGTTGGTGGATTGGAGCAGGTTGGGCCTCCTGAGGGGGCAACAGCTATGAGTCATTTTTCAGCATATGATAATGAAAGAACATGTATCCCAGATGGGGAACAAGTGGGTGATCAGGTTGCCACTCCTGGGACAACTGGTACATTAGGTATGAGACTATTACACAGATGACTGAGATTTGATAACTTTATTGTCATTGCATTATTGCATTATTTATGTTGTCATAATTTTTTTTACAGAAACATATTTTCAAATTAAGGTTTATTACAAAGGAAAGATGGTGTTAGATCGTTTGTTGGAGAATGATGCTGGTTTCCATCTGATGTATCAGGAAAGCATGTCAGTTTATTTGTACTTCATTTCTTGATCTTAAACTTAATGTCATGAATCATGTTTTATAGAGATGAATGTTTTACATTATACTCTTTACTCTCACAGGGATTCCAGTATAACAGAGCGTGATCTACCGGTGCTGAACCTACCCAGTCCAGATGTTATTCAGGATCAAATACAGGCTATGTTTACAAAGAGAATCCTGGAGAATCTGGGGGGTTTGGAGCTTAGGAGAGTGGATGGTGTGGTTTATGGACATCGTTGGGGAAATAGCAGGGTCTACTGGGGTCTATGCAAACATGAAAAGAGCCAAACAGCCAGAGAACTCTCTAAAAACATACCTGAACCCATCTACTTATTCAAGGACTATATATCAGGTGACTTAATCTTTCGTAATAAAAATATAACACTATGAATTACAATTGTTTTTGAAGTGCAAGTACAGATGATTGTAGCTGGTTGAAAATATTACTGTGATTATAGAGGTTATTATGTAAGGCTGGTCTGCATGTGTTGTTGTCATTCCATTAGGTTTGAAGGAGTTTATTGAGAAAAGAAATGGACCATGTCCACCTTACACCCTCTACTTCTGTTTGGGAGAAAAATGGCCAGATCCCAAAATGAATCCATGGGAGAAGAAACTCATCATGATAGAGGTTCGGGCAAAGCTATATATTCAATATGTCCAGCAATATATTAAAAACAATATATTATTTTAACATTGTTGAAAAATTATGATTTTGTATTTGTGTATTTGACATGAAATGTTTTCGAATCGTTGACATGTCTTGTGGTATAAAGTGCTACACACTGTTTTGCTGTTTTGCTTTTTCAAACAGTGTTTTGCTAATTTGGTTTTAGTTACTATGCATGCAGGTTTGTACGAGCAAATGAAATATTTGTACTTTTAAAAATGTATTTGTCACACTGCAAGACAATTTAAAAGGAATAACTAAAGAGGGAAGAATGTTACAATAGTGAAAAAACATGAGTTACAGTGACTCATCGCTGTGTGATTTTTATGTAAGACTCTACTGTACACATCAGTCATTTAGCATAGTGGCCAAAATTGTACAGTGTGGACCAACTTAGGAGCACCCCATAGCTAAATATGATTTTATCTCACCCATTTTCTCTTTTGATTAGGTTGTTCTAACTTCACTGGAGGCTCTGAAGTCAATGGCTGTTGCATTTGGGGCTTCCTCACTGCAATCAATGGAGCTTCAAATATCTTTGGATCAAATGATGGAGTTATGTTAAAAAAGTCAACTTAGCAGAGCAAACTCGAATCTGCACAAATTGGGCCTCCTGGATCTAAACTGTTTAAGATGTGATTAAGAAGTGGCTTTATGGTTAAATATATTTATTTGTGGTGGGTCCTTTGTGAGCTAGTTAGTTTTCTAGGCATTTTTTATTCAGGGCAATTGTAAACGGTACATACATTAAAAATTTACACTAAAAGGTAAATTGTATTTTAAATGTTTTTTATAAGGAATTGCATTCTATCATGAAAGAAAGGATAACAAACCATAATAAAGGTTATGTAATAATTAAAGCATAGTAGCTTTTAAGTTTAATTTTACATCACTACAGTAAGTCAAACTGTCAAAAAAGTAAAACAACCATGCATTATACATTTTACACCTGCAGTGCTTTTGTGATTGTCTGACAGTATTGACTGAACTTCAAATTAAATGATACATTTGTACAATACATCCTACAGCTATGTGACTCATATGTGTCCTAACCATGCATGATGTAATAATTTGTTTTTTATTGAAACCATAATCATGTGTATGCAAACTCCTGCATGGAAAAACTGAAATTAATATTAATAAGAAAAGTGTTAACATAAAAACTCAGATAAAGAACATATATGTTTGACCACTAACACAATAAACAAATGTTAGTAGATTTGGTAATGTTAAATGTTGGAAGACAAACTCTTAAAAATTATTTAAACGTGTTTACCCTTTCCCCCTCATTCAAATTTGCACATCATGTTTTGCAGTCTATTACAATAAAATGTATGTTTAGTAAGGTACGTTTCTGTAGCTAAAAATTGTAGTTGACGAGACAAATTTTCTCATCGACTTTATGCATATTTTTGAGTTCCCTTTTTGAGCTTCCCTTTCTCTTCTCGGGGGATGGAAGTCAAGAATTTCAGGTTTCAGGGCATCAAACAAACCATTTCCCCCTACTGCGAGTTCCATATAGCCTGTTCACAAAAAGGTGGGCAGGAAATAATAATATTTAAAATATTAAAATAATATCACCACTTCATGTTTGTTTTAGTCTTAGTGTAGCAGAGCGTATAGCACCGCTAAGTTTTATAAATAATTAAAAAATGAATTGTTGAAAAATTAAGTGTTGAAAAATGTCTTCTAAATAACAATATTTGAGTCAAACTGTTTGTTTAAACTTTGTTTTCTTTAGTGTCTATTACCATTGTATTCAATGCACTATAGCAGAAACATAGCTGTGTACCTTTAACGTTGGTAGTCCACTACAACAGTAAAACCCAGTCTTATCATAGCATAGTATAGTAGAGTACTTTTACAAAAGCGCACAAAACACACCATCACTATTGCACACTGGTGGAATGATGTCCCAAATGCTATCCAATCTGCCACCTCCCTTGATTGTAGAAGTGACTACAATCTTCACAGAAACAATATTACAATATTACTTACAATATTTAAAAATACAATATTTTCTGTGAGTGACGTAAGCATTTGTAACTGTATAGGTATCATTATCAAGTTGTAACTTTATTCTGTAAAGTCCCAGAAACATAATCAAGAAATAACATGTCATTAGATCACTATTGCTATACCAATTGACAGCGTGATGTGCCCTGACCTGTAAAGAGCTTTTTGTAGTAATGAAAGATCACATGTCTGGTTTGTTAAATGGCAACTTAAGGTAATTAGTATGTGTTTGTGACATGACATTGATTTGAGTTTAAAATATTTACTATTACTAGTAACGTAACACAGTAATAAACATTATATTGTTATACTGTATGCTTCATCCTGAATCTGTTTTGAATAAAAGTATATGGAGTCAACTTGAGGAATTGATTACATCAGCAGTGGGAGTCGGGAATCAGAGCCAACTCCAAAATATAAACTATACATGGATAAATCAAATCACATTTGTAGTACATTTATGAGTAGTGAAGGGTTGTGTCCCACACAATGATATGGTATGAACAATTTGAAAAAGGATCTTTAAAACAAAGTGATGCTGTTTTCATGATAAACCTTGTCAGTTTGTAACTTATTTTACTGGTGAATAAATATTTATAAGAAAGTGTGCACACATATTGCTTATACTGTTAGAAACTTTCAAGCATGTTCATAGGAGCCAAATGAACTACATATATATATATATATACTTTTTTTTATACTGACCTGTTCTTTACAGACACAGAGCAATGCGGAGTATTTTTTCACTAATTAAACTTACAATGTAAAAAACTAACATTGTACCAAACGTACATTTAAAAAAACTTGTAAAATGTGAAAATGTAAATTTTGTTTTGACATCTTTAAGGTGGATCAAACCTTCTTTAGGGGGTCAGACCTCCCAAATGAGAGCTTGTAACTCATGTAACTGAGTCTGCGTTTCCTGACAGGATATGCACTAATGCCTAGGGTACAAAAAAACTAATGTAATTACATATAAAGTATAATTACACAAATTACATTTATACAACCCCACATACCCACTGCCCTGAGTACTGATTGAAAAGCAACAACAGGACATGTTTAAAATGATATTTACGACAATACACATGAGAATAAACTTTTTAAGCATTCCCTATCTCATCTCTATCCACAAACTGACGCACACAGACAATAAATCACAATATGTGCACAAACAAAAGGGCCATAACTACACTTGAGTTTTGAACCTAATCAAGTTATAATTCTGCATTCACACCTGCATCCTGTTGACCAGCTCCAAGAAGTGTTTACATCTTGAACAGAAAGGCAAGCTGACCAAAGGTAAATCTGATTAAATGTGATAAACATCATTGTTAATTGTAATACTGGTCAAAATAGGTTTTAAGCTGTCTTAAACATTTTACTTTCATAGTTAACATCATCTACTGATGATTGTTTAAATGGGTGTTGTCTTGGATTTGAGTGGGTGCACGCATCTGAAAATTTGTTTTTGAAGTTGTTTTCTGTCACAGAATAGTTGTCTAGATTTTCTAGATATGCTCAGCTCATATATTTTAAAAAGTTACAATTGTTCTATTTCAGTACAATTTCTATCAAGTCATAGCAATATATTGGGTGGGAAATTATGACAGAAAATCTAAACAATTAAAAACTAAAAGCTTTTCTGTAGCTCAGTGGTTAGAGCATTGCGCTAACAACGCCATGGTCATGGGTTCGATCCCAGGGATGGCACATACTTAGAATCAATGTATAGTATAAGGAATATAAGGAAATGTAAACTACATTTGACTAGAAAGAATTAAGTCCTTAAATTGCCCATGTTTTCTTGACTTGTTGCATATAAATTTCATGTTACATGACAAG
This sequence comes from Botia almorhae, assembly GCA_036877575.1. NCBI lineage: Eukaryota > Metazoa > Chordata > Actinopteri > Cypriniformes > Botiidae > Botia > Botia almorhae. The sequence goes on along the minus strand of JAZGTJ010005969.1, from coordinate 8,453 downwards.
ACTGGGAAGTATATCCTAACTAAAATAATAATGTAAACTGTGTCAGGTGAATTATGCGCTTCTGTCCCAATGTAATAAGCAGGCATCTAAATTATATGTTTGTATATATGTATACATAAATATTTGCAGGTGGCACTTAGTTCAGAAAGTATTCCAGCAGTGACTGTTATCTTACACAGGAAAACGTTTTACATTCTAAAAGCAGGAAAAGTACACAATAGCCAAGGAGGAAAACAGCTAGTAAACAGTGAACATTAGACAGCCAAGAGTGGGAGATATGAATAAGAATGGGCAAAGGAGTTTGACGATATATATTATATAGATGATTTCAAATGACAAATCAAAATTCTTGGAAGCTTCTGACTGTCTGTCTACTTGCTTTATGACGTATTTGGGAATACCAATGGGAATTTTGAGAGTTAACAGAACTAGGGGGACTTGAGAGTGCCAAGGGTTATAAAGACGGAAAAGTGTGACTCAAGTTGAGGGAACAAAATGACAGGAAAACTGTTGCGATAAAGGAAAGCTTGTGTGAGAAAAGGGGCTATTTTAGGAGATAGCTTTCCGGCAGGTGAGAGAACTGGAAAAAAGTTTCAGGAACAAACAGTCAGCCTAACAGATGTACAAGGAACATGATGTGGAGGTTGGTAGTAAGGAAGATCACATTGAAGGTTTGTAAAAATGAATACATATACCATAAACATATATCTGTAATTGTGAACTGTTCACAAGGAGATGTTACAATTAAAATATTTTACAATTTACTACAATTATATGTTAGTTAAACTGTTAAAGGATGTGACACTAAAGACACACCCCCTTATTTAACTCCACCCTCCATCCAGTGCCACATCACTGTCATATAAATTAAGAGTGAAGGCAGAGAAGAACTTACATGCATTTCTCGCACGACCGCCAACTGAATCTTGATTATTTTAATCATTATAATAAAGTTTTAAAAAACTGATGGTCAAAGCTAGAAGTGTTTACAAGTTTTTCCCTTCCATGCAAGGTGAGTTTCTACCAAATGGAAGCAATGATTTGGTATATTTTTTCCATTGAGCTTGGTTTTTGTACCTATTTTAATTTATGTATTTTTTAATTTACAAACATCACATTTGATACATCTAATGTATTCCAGCTTTTATTGAATGTATTTTCTTGCTTCTTTACAGGTCATACCATTATGGAAATGATTGTTTTACTGTTGCTGACCATACATATGACCACAGCCACAACCGTGAGATATACAAGGAGGTGTGTATGTTTTCACCTCACAAACACATACAGATACATGCATATTCATAGTATATTTAAAGTTATAATTATTTTTAACACAAGACAGACAGAAAGCATCACATTAATGATAAAGCATTTATAGGTCAAGGGATGTAACCTTGGTTGACATCGTCAAGAAGAGTCCATCAATAGATGCAAACATCAAAACGATGGACAAACAAGATCCAGATGCTGCCTCCACTCACCGTCTACAAACAATTCTTAAAAAATCGATAATGTAAGTAAACCACTATTTATTTATCCAATAATTAAACAAGAAAGAGCATAATTTAATATACAATAGATTGAATCAGATACATTTTTGTGTTGTTTAATGATCTAAGTTTTGGTCACAATACTACCAAAATTTGTAATGATCCTGCCTGTATGAATTAGCACATGAGGTTCCAGCACATGAAGAATGAATACATTCACAGCATACATTTGCCATAACTGTCAAAGTCTGGATGGGGATAATTTTAAACTTAAGTATTTCAATTATCATTGTGTGTTTGCATGTTGTCTAATGACTAACATTTGTATGTATACAAGGTACATATAGGCATTATAGAGATTTTTTGTTACATTTATCATATACCTACAATAGAGTGTTATGAATGTGTGTAGTTCAGTTGGTAAAGCATTGCGTTAGCAGCACAATAAAAGTGGAGATTTTTGTTGGCCAAATGCATAAAATGTAAAATGAATGTAACAACTTCTAGTTTAACTGTATTGCATTATTATCATTTTCCAAATTTATTTGACATGGCAAAGATGTCTGAGTTAAAATTTTCAATCTTTAGGCTAAACATTCTGGATAAATTAACAAAAACAAAGAGTGTTACAATTACCCCTGCTGTTTCCTATTACAACCTGTTTTAAGTTCAAATATAAACATTGATAGATTTACATTTGACTTTTCTCTGTAGAAGACGTGCAATTCAAAGAGGCTGTCAGCTTGGAACATGCCAAGTACACAACCTGGTAAACAAGTTATATCGAATGGGCCAGAGCATAGGAAAAGATGAATCCAAAAAGGCAAATGACCCACAAGGATATGGCCGCTAATAATACATAACAGGAGATTCTGTTCAAATCTCTGCCTTCATCTAAGAACATAATGTGTTTTACTGGTACTTATATAAATAAAGTTTGTTAAGTTAACTATTGTATATTGTATTAACTAATTAACTATGGTTGTGCATGTTTTTGATTGACTTTGTTTAAGCTGCTCTGATTGTATAGATAATTGTGTATTGTATGTAAAGAATGCATAGATAATTGTGTATTGTATGTAAAGAATGTATAGATAAGTATGTGATGTAGGATGTATATAATGACAACAGTAGTAAAATAAACAACATCCAAAAATCACGTGTGGAGTCTTTGCATTCTTTTTTGTCTGTGAATGTATGGTTGAGTATAGCATATAGACAATACGTTGAAAAGCAAACGAGCTCAAAACACAAACACAATAGCCTCTCCCAACTGTCTTTAACCACACCCTGCAAGCGGAGGTTACACCTGATTTCACAAGTACCTGAAAAGTGAGGTCGCTGTATACCGGACTTCCTAATTCAGACGTCAAACGCCGCGTTATGGAAGTTACACTTCACCGCAGAGCGCCTTAAAACGAAACTTGCGTTAAACTTTAATTGTGTTTAAATATCACGGAGATGGACGAGAAGGACATCGAAGAAGGCGGATTGGGTGCAATGCCCAAAACAGATCTGGTAAGGTTGTCAGAATCATTTTAATTGCACTTACCTTGAAGCAGCGCTTCAAAGCATTAATTATTGTAGTATTATTGCATGCTCAAGTCATTACTCCAGTCATACGTAATATACAATCCCACATCTTTTGACCGAACGTTTGAAAGCAACAGGAACGGAAGGGAGTTTTAGAGGGAGAATAGACGAAAACAACATACCAAGGGTTAATACATGTGCGTGCATGCGCATTTGCCACGTGATTCCTGTAGATTATTTCTAGTTACATTTTGCTACAACGTTTATGTTCTGCTGCACAATACAGTTTGTTAACCAACATTAGTCTGTATTAGTATTTATCGCAGATAAAGTGACCGATGAATTACAGTATATTTAGTAAGAATGCAAATAGCAAACACTTTACACAATCTAAATAATCATTAGAACAGGTTATGCATTCCAATTGCATGACTAATCCTAAAAGGTACTTACCTAGAAGAACTATTTAATAGTTAATTAATTTTACATTTTAAAATGTATAAATTAAAGTGTTCTTTTGTTTGGCTTTGCAAAAGGTTAGGTTTGGACACCTAGCGCAAAGCTTACAGGTTGTTCTAATAATGTAAATAAGTGATTAGGGAACAGGTAAACTGGTTTGGCTTGCTTTCCTAATGAAGAAGGCTCTAGTCCCTCAGAATTTAGTATTAAAATGAAATGTGGAGTTGCAATAGTGCAAGCTGTTTATTTACTATCTTTGTAATAGATTTTTTGCAATAATATTAACATATGAGGATTACCTAGGCTTTGACATTTACATAAATGCTATTGACAACCCATTGAATGTAGATTGTAGGTCTGGACATGATTTTATTAGTTGGGGATTGATGAAATAGGCAACATGTCACAATAAAGCCAGGTGGTTAGAGGGGAGAGGTTGAAAAGTATAAGAGATTTGTGAACATCTTTTGAAAGATGGATTCTAGAAGTGCAGCAAACAATTATATTTAAAAAAAGATCATGAAAACAAACAATTGTTTTATTTGAAATAATGCGTACTGATGTATCATACACAATATGATAAGGGATATTCATTGTGAAACTCAACATGGTCCATATTGATGTCGTGTTGACTTTAGTGACCATTCATGTGTAGCTGAAACCTTTGTTTGAACTGATACCTGATATTACTGAATGCACTAGTCTTTGAACCTGTAAAGTCTGCAGTATATTTTCAGTGTTGAAACTTTATTATTGTTTTCAGAGCTGGATTCCAGATAAATTTAAAAAGAGAATGTGCACAGCGTTTGTGGAGGACTCTTTCAGGTAAGTTGTTTGAGTATCAGATAATTGATTGATGTTTAGGTATCAATTCTGTTTTTGCTCCAGGGCAGGGGTAACAATCTCAAAGTAACTTTTCCAATTAATAAAAGCTGATCAGTTCTGTTATGGATGTGAAGAACAACTCTGAGTTGTCCTTAGTTAGCCATTTGTTAATTAATTAGTTAACCCATTAGTTAGCCTAGTAACTTTATTTCTTGCTCATGATGAGAGCTATGATGAGAGTATGTACATTATTTGCGTGTTTTTAGGAGATTCTTATTTTAAAATTATTAAAATAGGACAACCCTGAAGTCCTATACAATATATTTTACAGTTAGAGAAAGGCTATGTGACGTAGGTGTCTGAATGTAAAAATAATATTGGACTGATTAAACAGACAATCTTATCTTTAATATGCATATATATATATAATTGGGCTTAATTAATAATATATTAATTTTCAACAAAGTTTTGTCTCCAATGGGAAGGAAATACTGACTGGATCTCTTGGAACTTGAACTGATTACCCCTGCAGTAGGGCATTGAATCAAGATGGGATGGTGTTTATAGCCCATTATCAGGCCCTTGATGGAATCAGTAGGCTGTTTTGCCTTTTTGTGCTGATTCTGGGGTACAATCAGTGTTCATAGACATAATGATGATTGTGTGAGGAATAAAGCAATAAGATTGATTGATAGGCCTGCTGCAGGTGTCGAAATGTCAGTTAAAAAGTCAGTTTGATCTGGAGGCCATAATGGATTGAGGTAGGCTCAGGTTTTCTCTGTTCTTTTGTAGCAATGGACGTCTATGTCAGTGTGGGGCTCCAAGAGACGCCCACCACTCAGTGGCCCTTGGGGATTACTTCAGCACAGCTATTGTCAGTCTTTGGGACAGTGCACAACATTCCTCGGAGCAGCCAACAGATGCCTTTGGAGAGCTAGAGTTTGCCGGAGCCGGCAAAAGACACAGCTATGTGAGTCCTCCCAAAGTTGTTTGCTGGTGTGTTAAAATAAATGAATTCTGGATGAATCTGGGCTAAACAGGTGTGATTCTCGAATTGTCCTGTACATACAAGAGCAAATAGTAGAAGACTTCATAATCAGGTCATAGAACAGGTCCTAAAGTTACTTCATATGTAACTGAATATAGCCTTGAGTAATGCTTGTTATTATAGTTACTTATAATGACAGTAAATATTATGACTTCATAGTCTGTCTTTAATGTATTAATACATATATATATATATTTAAACTTCTTTGCTGAAAAAAACAGAAACCATTACAGAATTGGTCATGTTTTCCATAACAAAAACATTGCAAACCATCAGCCATTAACCATTAAAACCAAAAAAAAGGAAAACTTTTGTAGTGTGTTTTGGGCATTATTTCACTAGGATTTTATTGTGTTCTGTAGTTTTTCACCTGCCAGATAACATCCCACCAATAGGACTCAATACATTACCAGTAGAACGCACAGAGACCATTGTAGTTTCCATTGACGCCATTACAAAACTGCCTTATGTAGTGTGTGTTGTGCCAATAGAATAGAATTTCTATGATGTTTTTTTGTTTTATTCAGTTGGATAATCTCAAAATTCAGTTTCATATTTATAATTTAGAAGAAACTGTATTTTGCAGTTTGAATGTACTGTATTTGTGGATAACTCCACATGACCTCAGCTGGTCTGAGGTCATGCTGTTATTTAACAGTCTTTATGCAAACTAACCTACCACATAGGTTGATGTAGTTTATATAGGCAGGGCATAGATTAAGCTTTTCTTTCACAATCTTTCACAAATGTTAGCAACTAACTACAATTTCTATTTTTATTGTCTCCACCCCTTCCCTTTTCCACAGTTTTTACGTTTCTCCAGCAGCACACCTGCTTCCAGAGTATATGAAATGATGACAGTACACTGGAAACTGACACAGCCCAACCTTGTGGTATCAGTGGTTGGTGGTGAGGGAAAGTCAAAAGTCAGGAGTTGGGTGCGAGATGTTCTTAAGCAGGGGCTGATAAAAGCTGCACAAAGTACAGGTATCCTGTCCATCCCTCTGTGTATAATTGTTTTTCCCAAAATCTTGTAAACTGCCTATGGATGCAGCATTTGGCCGATACGTAAGGTAAACATTTTAATTATGCTTTGTCCTTAATAAGCTTATCATTAGCTTTTTGCATAGATTTTTATGCTTATTTTTATGCTTATTATAAGTCAGGTTTTTGATTTTTTTTATTTGATAGAATTCATGATGCAGTGTATCTGAAAATGATGCCTAGAACCTCTGGAGTATTGTGGCTCCCCATTAAAAATTCAGCATTATATAATGTGGGAATGGGGTACTTATTATGCCTGTGCGTACCAAACCCTTCTTGCATGTTTGCAGCAAAAAGCATTTTTTTAGTTTCATCTGACCATGGAATTTTTTAGATAAGAACAGAGGAATATTTTAAGCCCTCCCAAACAGCTTGTGGAGATGGGTACTGCTTGATCTTTGTAGTTTCAAGACATTTTACTTTCTATATAATTTTTCATTTCTAAGGCTGACCGTGTGGCCAACTACTGTAGATTAAATGATGTATTTTAGGGCTCAGTTACATGAGTTAGTGAGTTGGTACTCAGTCAGATGGTACTCAGTCAGACAGTGTGGCCAACTATTGTGGATTGATTTCTTTTTTTTTAAATTGAAGATCCTTTATTTTAAAACAGGAGCATGGATTATAACAAGTGGGTTGAGGGAAGGCATTGGCAGATGTGTAGGAGAGGCCGTGAGGGATCGTGCCTCTGCAGCATCCGCTGTGTCACTCAATAAAGTGGTTCCTATAGGCATCGCTTCCTGGGGACTGGTACAGAATCGCCAACAACTTGTCAACCCTGAGGTAATGTGACAGAATACATGTTGGATGTGTTGGAATATTAGTGTACTGCTTACTGCACAGGATCTACTGTATAATGCATTGCTAAACATTTCACATAGTAGTTTTCTAAATTGTTGTAAACTGTTGGTGATATCACTGCCACTTCAATTTTTATCTCCTCCTTAGGGAAGTTTTCCTGCAAAGTATTATGTCTCAAACACATCTCGTGACTCTTGCTATTTGGATAATAATTACAAGGCCTTCCTCCTGGTGGATGATGGGAGCACGGGCCGTAGAGGTGGTGAGGTCAGCTTCAGAACCCGTCTGGAGGACCACATTTCCCGTCAGCGTTCAGGTACATGAGAGTGAGAATTAGGGTTGTGACAGTATTTGTAAAATATAGAATGTGGTTAAAACTACACACCATAGTTAAAACGAATCATTTCGAAGCAGGGCCACAGGGGTCTGTTCTAATACAACCATCCAACCTGTTGGATGGGCAAGTGCTAAAAATGTAAATATTTCTCTTATGAGGGTTGGAGTGTAGGATTGCAGACGATCTTTATCTGAGTTTTGTTTTATGCTGTTTATTTTCATTACTTGACTAGAACCGTGCAGGTAGGGAATTTCAAATTATACCTCCCAGATGTACTCAGTCAGAATAACTGTTTTGCCACGGCTCTACTCTTTACCACCAAGTGGTGCTATAACCACTTGTACTTTCACACCTTGTGATGGGCTACATTTAACTGTTTCAGTTGTGAAGAATAAGACAAAAATGCAGCTTGAGAGTCCATATTCATAGAAGCAAATTTAATAACCGCTTATTTATGCTTTAATATATATACTTAATACAAATGGAAGTTTTGAGGTCCCTTGCAGACAACGACTGTATCATGTGGTTAGTAAATTATGCATTAAAGTAGTGTTGTAAAGTGTAGTGACAGTTTACTGCTGCTAGAAAAGCTACACTGTTTTGAAAACAGCTGAGCTCAGCTCTAAGGCTGAATTAATCTTACATTGCTGTGGAAACATAGAAACTGTCTTCACATTGATTTTACATTTTTGAAGCAAATAGTACATAAAAGTACGGTTTGCCTAATTGTCGTCTGTACATGTATTGTAAGTGTTCACTGCTATATTCTGCATTTTTATGAATATGTTAAATGAAAGTGTTAATATTAATGATTTTGCTGTATTTGGCTAAGCAGTGGTTTGGGTGGCTCGCCAATGTATTAGATTTCTCTAATACATAAAATAAGTAAGCTTGACCAAAGTTCAGGGGAAAA